>WOVY01011725.1:0-108764 GCA_013436015.1 Rhipicephalus annulatus
AAGAGCCGAACCACGAGATTGAAGTAACTAGAAGAATAAGAATGGGGTGGAGCACATTCGGCAAGCACTCTCAAATTATGACAGTAGAGACTGCCACTATCCCTCAAGAGGAAGGTATATCACAGCTGTATCTTGCCGGTACTTAGCTACGGAGCAGAAACCTGGAGGACTTACAAGAGGGTTCAGCTTAAATTGAGGACGACACAGCGAGCAATGGAAAGAAAAATGGTAGGTGTAACCTTAAGAGACAAGAAGAGAGCAGAGTGGATTAGGGAACAAACGGGGGTTAAGGATATCATAGCTGAAATCAAGAAGAAGAAATGGACATGGGCAGGGCATGTAGCGCGTAGACAGAATAACCGCTGGTCATTAAGGGTAACTGACTGGATTCCCAGAGAAGGGAAGCGGGTTAGGGGGAGACAGAAGGTTAGGTGGGCAGATGAGATTAAGAAGTTTGCGGGTATAAATTGGCAGCAGCAAGCACAGGACCGGTTAACTGGCGGAACATGGGAGAGGCCTTTGTCCTGCAGTGGACGTAGTCAGGCTGATGATGATGATGAATAGGCGCCAAATTCCAACCTTAGTCGTTTCAGCAACAATACTGACACAAGGTTTTCCGTAACTTCTTTGATTTTCAAGTTCATACCGCATGATATTCCGATAAAACGAAGAGTTAGGCGCACCTTCCACACAAAGCAGCGAAGTTTTATTTGAAACTCACCATCTTTCTAACTATTGCACCATTGTTCATGAGTTTTTGCTTGCGTAAAACTAAACCACGCAGCTGGATATCGATGATTTGCATTTATGCAAAAAAAAATTGGCAGCATATCCACGGAGTGAATGATGGAAAGTTAGGGCGAAGCATTGGTCCGTTCATTCGTTCTTGCTTACGTCCGTCCATGCGTCCGTCTGTGTGACCGTCCATGCGTCGATCTGCCCATCCGTGCGTGCATTATTATAGCAGGTGCTAAATGTCAACCTCAGTCGTTTCAGCAACAATACTGACACAAGGTTTTCTTGTAACTTCTTTGAATTTTCAAGTTAATACCGCATGGTATTCCGATAAAACGAAGAGTTGGGCACACCTTCCACACAAAGCGGCGAATCCTCATTTGAAACTCACCATCTTCCTAACTGTTGCACATTGTTCATGAGCTTTCGCTTGCATAAAACTAAAACACGCAGCTTGATATCAATGATTCGCCCTTCACGCAAAAAAAAATTGCAGCATATCCACGGAGTGAATATGGGGAAGTACCACCATCTCGCATCTTTTCATCGTATATTCCCCATATAGAAGCACCGCTATCCAGCGGACAGTACAAGGACTAAACGAGAGGTGGCAAACGCACACTTTCTTTTGGCTTGCGGTTCGGGTCTACTTCCCACCTTTAACCACCTTGAGTTCTTGGTATATACTAGTTCACTGTATTCATGGCACTCCGGCCCATTGTTTGCTAAACTTTTCTAAAACCAAGAAGGTTACGCCCAGCTAGTATAACGTGGCACCCTTTTCTTGTCAGATATTGTTCAATGTACATGCAAATGGCTGCTAATGGGGAATGAGAGACAGGAGAATTCGGCTTTTTCTTTTTTATGGCTTGCGCTTCGTATTTGCTCCCCACCTTTAACTACCTCCAGTTCATGGTATATGCAAGTTCATTGTATTCATGGCACTATGGCTCAACGCTCGCTAAAGCATTCTGAAGCTAAGAATTTTTGGAGCTTTGAAATGGACTATCCTCCATGCTTGCAATACCAAGCATTGAATTCTCAGTGGATGGCATTCACAGAAAGAGAGACATGTTCATCCAAGCTTCCCAACAACTAGTGCTTTATTAGATACACATGCGGTATCCAGAGTACATACACAATTACACAGATGGCTCAAGTACTACAACGTCTTCAACATCGGCATTTATGATACCACAACTCAATATTCAGGATTCGTTTAAATTATGTCGCATGACGTCATATACTACATCTGAGCTCTTCGCTATTCTGTATGCTCTAAGGTTTATAAACTCGGTAGCAGAAGGTAGAAAACGGATACTTCTCAGTGACTCACAGGCAGCATTAAGATCAGTCTCCAGTAGAAACACGACAGTAAAAGGTTATAGTATAACATACGAAACGCTGAAAGAGTTCACCAAAGCAAAGAAGGCGCAACATGAGATCAAACTCCAGTGGATACCTGGCCATTGCAACATTCCTGGAAACATAGGTGCCGATGAACCAGGACGACAAGCACATCGTAAAAGACGTTACTGTTTCTTTACCAATTTCGAAAAACGAATTGCGTAGTATTATAAAGAATACAACTTTCAGAATGAGTAAAACTGCTTGGTTTGACCGAAGTACAAAGAGCTGCGATTTATATCACATCAATACATTTATTTAATTCAGACTTACGCTGGCATTAGATAGAAGTATGGAAACTCTAATTCGCCGATTGAGGCTAGGCACCGCATACACAAAACATTTTTTGCTCAGAATTGGCAGAGCTGAAACTCCCGAATGCGAATGTGGATTTATAGATGAAGACGTATGTCACTTTCCCATAGACTGTCCACATCATGACACGCCGAGACGCCGTCTTAAGTGCGAACTGTTGGCATTAGACCGCAGACCGCTTAACATGAGGAAACTTCTGGGCCCGTGGCCTACTGGAGTTTTACAGTCACACGCTTTAAAAGCTTTACATGTTTTTTACAAGACAGCGGGATTGCTGACAATATTAACAAATAACGAACTTTCATTTTTAACACATCTACTTATTATGTACAGGATCGTGTGACACCCATGATGTGTGTATTGTGAAATGAATGACGTGTCGACTATTATGTACATACGAGCGAATGCATCTTTGTAAGGACCAGACGTCTGCTCTGCTGTTTTGTGATGGTGGACTGAATATTGACGAGGGACATTATCAGAGACTTCATTCATTGACTTTCCAACATTCCCTTACCATTATGTTGTGATATGTGCGTATAAGTGTGTCTTCGAATATCTGTGCCCAAGTTTTTTATTTTCCATGCACTTTTTTGTATGGTTTGCTTCAAGATACGTGTTCAAGTTTCACTCAATGGCTAAGGAGTAGCCGGCGCCTTAATGGTGCGCCAACATCTCCTTATATGTTATATCAACAAAAAAAGGGGGTTGCGCCCGGCGAGTATAACAGAGCAACTCTTTCTTGTCAGATAGTGCTCATTTTACATGCCAATGGCTGCTAATGGGGATTGAAGCGTGCGCGTTATCTAAAAGCCGAATGCTTCTGTCTCTCATTCCCCATTAGCAGCCATTGGCATCTATGTTGAGCACTATTTTTATTGTTCAACAACGCACAGAAGAAATCTTTTACTGGCACCACCTTGAAGCTCAACATGTTATACTTGTTACGCACTACTAACGGTTACGAGGAACGAACGGGTGCCGGTATAACGAGCTTCGCCCCTAAAATGCCAGAACGTTTTGATACATAAGCATGCTTTGGAATAGGCTCCACCTGGCCGTTCAATAGGCCGCCTTATCTGACAGTGGTAATAATGGTCGGCTGCCGACCCAGGTGACGTGTTGGATACCGGCTGCGGCGAACGCATTTTGACGGAGATGGACTCCTAAAGACCCGCGTGCTATGATTTATGTACACGCTGATAACACAGCGTGGTCAAAACTTCTGGCGCCCTCCTCTACCGAGGCCCTCAAAATCGTATCACGATTTATAATGGATCCCCTTGATGAATGAGGAAAAAAAAGTGCCAGATTTGCTGCAAGGGCAAAAGAAAGAACGTGGGAGCAAGAAATTAGATTGTTATGCGACGTAAGGCTACCTCTTACCCGTAGCTCTCACTGAAGTATACGCTTTTCGAGGCAAAACTTCGTAAGCTATGATTAGTGCGTCCTCGATGAATGTAGAAGTAGTACTCATCGTCGTAGTAGTAGGTAGCTGCCTCAACGAGCGGAAAAGAGGAGCGCCATTCGCGCACTCTAATAATCATAAATCATAAATGAAAAGGTAGTTGTTTCTGGTAAAATAACCTACAAAGCCGTGCATCGGTGACCTAATCTTCAATAAAGTCTTGGGTTGAGGCTTACTAAAAAATTTGGCAGATCCCACGGACTCCATTATATGCGGAGAAACAATGAGAATTGTTGATATACATGTCACTTCAAAATCAGCTGAACGTTACGAGATGGAAGTAGATGATGCCGTACATGACTGATATGTCATAATTATCATGTTGGGATGTGTCGTTTACCTTCGTCATCTATTCACGTCACGTGATGCCGAACTTAGTATATGTGGGCTTAGATAAATGGCTGCGAGCACGCTATGAGCGTGATATGTTGTCATATTCTTACATGACACGCGTGTCAGGATAATCAAGTTTGCACCAATCATATATTTCGTCCTTCATTGACGTCACGTGACACTAAATTAGAAATATGTAGAGCTAGCAAAACGGCTGCGAGCGGATCATGAAGGGCTCATTATACTTTATTGTAGCGTTGATGCCCGCGCACGCTACAATGGAGTATATAGCAAAACGCGTACACTCCTTAGTCTGAGGCCAGGTTCGACCAGCGCATGTCGGCGTGGCCGACAGCGACCGGTGCGAATCGCGACATGCTGCTGTTCGCGCCGATGCGTTATCCATACAACACTGCGGTTCCTTTGTTCGTTACGGAGGGACGTCGGACGCGCAGACACGCGCATTCGTCAAAGCAACACAGCGTGGTGCGCGCCTGCTAATATAGTGCGGGCCCGGTGCCTGGCGTGGCAACGCCGGTGTGAAGCGACAAAATAAACACTGGCGAGCACGCGCACCGCGTTACGTCGAAATGTATTGGCGCCTTGACTGTAGCAAGTAGTCATGCTCTCATATGACAAGTATCTCATGATTATCATGTTTTAACCAGTCACATACTTCCATCAGCCATTCAGGTCACGTAATACCGAATTTCGCATATGTGAAGCTAGCGAAACGGCCGTAAGCGCATCATGAGCGTGGCATGTAGTCATGTTGTTACATGACACGCATTTAATGATTATCATGTTTGCAGCAGTCACATGCATTTTTCATTCATTCACGTACCGTACTATTATATCTGGTATATCCGACGCCAGCGAAACGGCTGTGAGTGCCTCATGAGCGTGGCATTGAGTCATGTCGTTACATGACACGAGAGTCATAATTTTCTTATTGGGGTCTGTCGCTTGTGTTCGCCATGCAATAATGTCGTACCATACCACTTTGGCAACATGCCGTGCGAACGAAAGCATCGCAAAAGCTGCAGGACTAGGAAATGTAAATGATGTCATTCTTGACACACATGTCATGATTTTCATGCCATGACTAGCCAAAATATGTTCTTCATACAGTCATGTTATGTCATACCAAGTTTGGCATTGATACCATTATCGAAACGGCCACGAGAGCTAAAAGTCGTAGGTGCATAGTGTTAGACATTTGCTGTGTCGCGAGGGTAGCGGTGGCGAAGAGTGGCTAGCAGTCGAGTGGACTTCGCTGAAGCCTTAGCCCGAAGGCGAAGCAGGGAGGCAATTCGTTTTGAAAACAGCAACAAAAATGAGCGTTTACTGTAGCAGGTTGTCGTTTGTACCGAGCCGGCCAGCACGACAGCGTCGGCTGGGGCAAAATCCCCTAACATGTTACCGGCACGGCCTTAAATAGCGTTTTGGGACTCTTCTGCGAGACCAGTTCCCCGCAACGACACAGTGGCTCGGCTGAGGAGACGCAGCCATACCCGGAACTGCAAGGTGGTTCGGCGGAAAAAGCGACGTTATCCCCGGAACTGCACGCTTCTTCTGCACGGAAGGCGGCACTGGGAGGGGGGCAGACAGTTCGTCAGAACAGGGCTCGATCTCGTGAGACGTGCTCCCGAACGAGGAACATGTCTGTGGCGCAACAACACCCCCGCCGCCAGACAATGCATCCGGAGTTTTGAGCCGTCAGCGCGGCTCGGAAGAAGGGATGCTGGTTGACCGTTCATACTGTAGCCACTCCATGGTGATCCTTAGAGCCCTGCAGAGAATCACTGGAACGACGGAGTTGAACGCGAAGTCAAACCACTTTCGTGGAAGCAAGCACCCTCTTAACGTCTCTCATAGCGCCAGACCAAGGCAGCAAAGAGATCTATTGACTCTCTAATATTGTACGTTTTAGCACGAGAAACGTATTCCTTAGACACCTCAAAACACTGGCCCTCACGAATGCTGTGATTACACTGCGCAGTCCCAATGCCATGAAAGGCCACGCGAAACTATCCTCAATGCCATACGAGTAGGTCGAAACCCGCTGAAGCAGCCTAAAACAGTTCTGTGCATTTTTTTAACAGTTTTACCAGAATGATAGAGGCTGGCCTTCCTGCTAACATATCAGAGTACACTTCAAACAAAAATACATCTGTTAGTGCAATGCGACACTGTTGATACAGTTTAAAGCAAAACGAAAGAAGAGACACCAAAAGTATGCAAAACACGTCAAACCAGAAGGATGTGCGTCAACTTGTATGAGGGAGATGGGCTGCATTTCAATAAGCTCTGACGAGACCATCTGCATTTGTGTGCAGCTTCCCTTTCTTATAGCGCACACTAAAGTTATAGTGCTGAAGCGTCAAGCTCCACCTAAGTAAACGACCGCTTTTAGACGACATGTTGTGGAACCAAGTCAATGGGCAGTGATCAGTTTCTACTATGAAGCTCGACCCTGAGACGTAACATGCTAGCTTACCAATTGCCCAAACAAGGCAGGCGCACTCTTTTTTCTGAAGTGCTGTAAGCTTCCTCTTTGACACTGAGCTTTCTGCTGAGATACAAAACTGGCCGCTCGTGCCCTTCGGCGTCTTTTTGGCACAAAACTGCTCCTAGGCCGGGGTCACTGGCATCACACTGAATAATAAAACTCTGAGAAAGGTCCGGCGCCGCAAGCACGGGTCGTTTTGCGAGAGCGCTCTTCAGGCTCTTGAAAGCATTCTCTTTTCTTGTGTCCCACGAAATGACGGTGGGCTCGGTTTTGCGGAGAGAGTCCCTCAGCGGACTAGCGAGGTTTGAGTAACCTTTGCCGTAGTGTTGATAATACCCCGCCAGTCCCCAAAACGCCCTCAATTCCGACTTTGTGGTGGGACGAGGATACTCTAAAACGGCCGCAACTTTCAGCTCGGACGGGCTACGCTGGCCACGACCCACGATGTGGCCGAGATACCTTACGCTTGCGCACCCTAAGGGGCATTTCTGCGCTCTCATGGTGAGGCCTGCATCACGTAGTCGAGCCAGAACGGTCCTCAAGTGAGTCACATGCTCGACCCACGTATCAGAGAAGATCGCCACATCATCGAGATACGGCAGGGCGAAATCTTCTAAACCCCGCAACACCCGATCCATGAGGTTTGAGAAGCAGTAGGAAGCATTCTTTAAGCCGAAAGCAAGCATTAAAGGGCGAAATGTTCCCGATGGGGAAATGAATGCGGCATAACGAGAGGCGCGCTCCGTCAACGGGACCTGCCAGTATCCCCGTACCAGATCTAAGAGGGAGATATATGTGGGTTTTGCCATGGTTTCTACTCTCTCCTCGATATCAGGTATCGGATACGTATGATCTAAAGTGATTTTATTTAGCCAGCGGTAGTCCACGCAAGGCCTAGGGTCTTTTCCCGGAACCTCGACTAGTATGAGTGGGGAGGTGTAATCGCTTTCACTTGGATTGATGACCCCCAAGTCACACATGCGGCTGATCTCGGCTTCCATGATTTCCCTTTGCCTCGGCGATACGTGGTAAGCCTTGCTAGAGGTCGGTTCTTCACTTGATAACTGAATATCATGCTCTACCAAAGAGTTTTTCTTTGGATTGTCGCAAAACACGTTTGCGTAGTCTCTAACTACTTTCGTGAGATCGTCACGCTGACTCTCCGTGAGACTTTGTTCTTCGGCAATAAGCTGTACGAGCCTGTTAGCTGGCGCGTCGCTTTCACGTGGAAAACTTGAGACGTCGGTCTCCACTTCGTTCGCCGCATTCAGTGTCATGT
The DNA here is from genome assembly GCA_013436015.1 of Rhipicephalus annulatus. Taxonomy (NCBI): domain Eukaryota; kingdom Metazoa; phylum Arthropoda; class Arachnida; order Ixodida; family Ixodidae; genus Rhipicephalus; species Rhipicephalus annulatus. The sequence continues at coordinate 8,050 of WOVY01011725.1, forward strand.
TAACCACGGCATGGCGCTGGATGTAAGGCTTCATTAAATTACTGTGGTAATCCTTACATTTCTGTCGGCCCAGTTTTACCTCGTAGTTTGTATCTGAAAGCTTGGACATTACTTTAGCTGGGCCTTCCCACAACATGTCCATTTTGTTCTTTTTACACTGTCGTAGCAGCATTACCTGGTCGCCGATGTTGAACGTGCGCTTCCGGGACAACTTATCGTAGTAAGTCTTCGCTAAACTCTGAGCCGCCTTCATGTTTTTCTCAACAAGCTCTCTGGTTTTAGATAGTCTTTCCAACAGATCTAAAACGTAGCTGACTACACGTGGATATTGTTCATAACCCTCCCACGAGTCTCTCAACAGCCCAAATGGAGATCTTAAGTTTCTTCCATAGACAAGCTCGGCGGGACTAAATCCCGTTGTCTCGTGGGGAGCGGACCGTATGGCGAACAGTGCCGCGGGTATGCATGCCTCCCAATCTTTGTTATGTCCAAAGCAAAAAGCTCTCAGAACTCGCTTGAGTACAGCATGCACCCTCTCCACGGGGTTAGACTGTGGATGTCCTATAGAGCTATGGATTATTTTTATTCCACCGCGTTAAAAAAACGCTGTTGTGAGACAACTGGTAAATACGCTCCCATCGTCCCTCTGAATCTAGGCTGGAAAGCCAACGCGAGCAAAAATGGACAAAAGTGCATCCACAATGCAGGGAGAGGTGAGCTCTTTTAGCGGAACCGCTTTGGGAAATTTCGTTCCCACGCACAAAACAGTTAAAATGTAGCGGCAACCGGAACGGGACTCTGAAAGGGGGCCAACAATATCAATTACGAGCCTCCGGAACGGCTCTGTGGTAACAGGCACTAATCTCATCGGGGACTTCTGTTTGTCAGTAGATTTTCCTACTCTCTGACACGTGCCGCACGATCGCACGATGTTTTCTACATCTTTCCAGCATTCAGGCCAATAGAAATCCTGTGCGAGCCTCGCCTTTGTTTTCTTGATGCCAAGGTGGCCCGCCCAGGCATTTTCGTGCGCCAGTTCTGAAAACTGTCGTCGGTACTTCTCTGGCACTAGAAGCTGGTCGAACGTTCTACCCTAAGGGTCCCGATACATGAGCCCTGCCTTCGTGTAGAATGAGATGTTCTTTCGGGCTACTCCTTCTTTTTCGTTAGGCTGCAGATTCTTAATGGTATCATCACTTGCCTGCGCAGTGACGAATGTGTTCCTGTCTACTTTACTGAGCTCTTCCCAACAAGTGGATGTTGGACCAAGCGGGGACGACTGAACGTTCTCCTGAAGCGCCCTGTTTTCATCCACCTCCACAGGCTTGTCGTGTTCGGCAGCCAATACCGTATCCGGAGCCCTACTGTTTTCGATGTCCTGTGATACCCTAGTCGCCTCTTGGCCCGAGTCTCCCTGGGGAGTTGTCTCACGCTCGACCGCCTCCTCGTTCGAAACCGAGACCTCAAGTCTCCCCGCGAGAGCACGGGACCACGATCGCGTGAGTGCCATGCACGCGAGGGGAGATGAAAATGATTGGCCCTTTTTTTAAGGAGCTGCTCTGATTTGTTGGAGAAAAGGTACGGAAAATCTTGGGGGAAATTAGGGCTCACGCCGCCTCAGTGCGCAGTTTTCCAAAATTTCCCTCTAGAACAACAGCAGCAATCGGCAAACAGGCACTTTGCTCTTCTGCTACCTGTCTGATCCAGGCGCATTCGAGAGTATAGTCGCCAGGGCAGATGCAAGATGGGTGTGCTATGTCCATCGTCACAGCTGAATCGCGGAGTGCCCGGCATTTCTTTCCGTTGACCACAATTTCGCGCATGTAAGGCTCGGGCAACTTCAAGTTCTCGTCCGACTCGCGAATGCCAGCGAAAGCAAACTTTTGCTTACAGCTAGATGAGATATGACCCTCCTTTTTACAATCGTAGCATAAAATTGGTCCTTTTGATTCAAAAGCTTGAGCGGTGTCGACGCGTTCCCTCGCACTTGCTGTCGACTCAGGTGCCTCTCCTGGCTTTCTCCTTTCCCTCTCATTGTTAGTCGCTCCCTGAATGAATTCATCACGCGGCGGAGCCATATTTTGTGCAGCATTTTGAGCAGCAAGCTGCCTTGAGGAGTCCCTCTTCTCTTTTGTATCCTCGCGATCCAACTGAAAATTCCTTCGCGTATAATACTCATCAGCTAGCTCAGCAGCTTTGCCAATGTCTGTTTTCTTCATTCTGTCCTGAAGCCAGAGTCTGGCATCTTCAGCCAACACACGATAGAATTGCTCGAGGGCCATACAATCAATCACCCTGTCGTGGTTACCGTAAGCATCCGCACTTCCAAGCCATTCTTTCAAATTAGGCTTAAGCTGGTACACGAACTCTGTGCATGAGTCACTGCCCCTTTTTGCTTGCCGAAACCGCTGCCGAAATGCCTCGGCAGACAAGCTGTACTTACGAAGGAGGGCCGCTTTGACCTTAGCGTAGTCGTCAGAGTCTTCTTTAGACAACCGTGCGATTACTTCCGCGGCCTCTCCCGGAAACACTGACAGAAGCTCCTGGGACCAGACACCTTCATTTATCCCAATTTTCTCGCACGTGCGCTCAAAGTTCACTAAAAAAGCGCGATGTCTCCACCCGTCCTTAACGGCAGAATAAAATCTTGGATTTTCTGTCTTGGCATTTCGTCTGCCAGGGATAGCCAACTAGACTGCGTCGATGTTATGCGAAGCTGCTCAAGTTCTAGCTCTTTCATTCTAAGAGCATGTTGACACTCTTCTCGCCTTTTACGCTCCTCAGCCTCCTCGCTTTCGTGTTTTCGACGCTCCTCAGCCTCCTCGTGTTCGCGTTTTCGACGCTCCTCAGCCTCCTCGCGTTCGCGCTTTCGACGCTCCTCAGCCTCCTCGCGTTCGCGTTTTTGACGCTCCTCAGCCTCCCACAGTTTTTCTTTAATTGTCGCCTCTTCTACCTCCTCTTCCGTTATTCCCTCCGCTCTCATGACATCAAGAATGTTTCCTTTACGGCTCGTCCTAGCAACAGAAACACCCAGCTGCTCACAACATCGAAAAGGTCCCTCACTTTGAGCTTCTCCATTGTGTACCGCAACTCGTGCACGTTCCTTACTGAAATAGCTTTGTCTCAGAAGCTATATTCTACGACGTGAAATCAAGTCGAGAACCAGCCAAGCACTAGCCACCTAAAGATCTAAAAACAACATACTTGGCTACTCTGTGCTAACAGGGTCTGACGACAAAAGACGAACGTCAGGCACTCACCCAACTAGAGCGGGTGACTTTGGCCATCTCGTCGTTGCCGTCGAGCGGTGTCGTCGGTGTCCTCGGGCCTGCGAAGATCCGCTCCAACTTTCCAGCCGTTGAAGTCGGCGTAGCGGGTCCTAGGGCAGTAAAACGATATAACGGTGGTCGTCCTCGGGCTTCCAAAGATTCGATCCAACTTTTCAGCCATTGAGATCGGGGTAGCGGGTCCCAGAGCAGTAAAACGTTGAGGACAGGGGTAGCGTATCCCGCAGCTGCCAACCACTGTTAGGAATTTGCTGTGTCACGATGGTAGCGGTGGCGAAGAGCAGCGAGCAGTCGAGTGGACTTCGCTGAAGCCTTAGCCCGAAGGCGAAGCAGGGAGGCAATTCGTTTTGAAAACAGCAACAAAAAGGAGCGTTTACTGTAGCAGGTTGTCGTTTGTACAGAGCCGGCCAGCACGACAACGTCGGCTGGGGCGAAATCCCCTGACATGGGGCCGGCACGGCCTTAAATAGCGTTTTGGGACTCTTCTGCGAGACCACTTCCCCGGAACGGCACAGTGGCTCGGCTGAGGAGACGCAGCCATACCCGGAACTGCAAGGTGGTTCGGCGGAGGAAGCGACGTTATTCTCGGAACTGCACGGTTCTTCTGCACGGAAGGCGGCGCTGGGAGGGGGGGAGACAGTTCGTCAGAACAGGGCTCGATCTCGTGAGACGTGCTCCCGAACGAGGAACATGTCTGTGGCACAATTGATAGATAGATAGATAGTTAGATAGGTAAATAAATAAATAGATAGATAGATAGATAGATAGATAGATAGTTAGATAGATAGATAGATAGGTAGGTAGGTAGGCAGGTAGGTAGGTAGATAGATAGATAGATAGATAGATAGATAGATAGATAATAGATAGATAGATAGATAGATAGATAGATAGATAGATAGATAGATAGATAGATAGATAGATAGACTGAAAGTCGCCGGAGTTTGCTAAGAAATGTGTCGCATTTAAAAAGACGGGATTGCGCCGACGAGCTGCGTCGCGGTTGGATGTGAGTCGCGTCTTGAACTTAGTTTGGTTTGTTGGCGCACATCGCAGCCTTCAGCGCTTATGGCTGTCACAACGCTTATAGCGTCTCACAACGTCGTTTTGTTGGCGCACATCAAGGTCCTCTGCACTTACGGCGGAAGTTACATGCAGACGTCGCTAAAGTTTTACCCATAATGTCGACGTCGGCCTACCTGTGTTTAACAAGATGGAATGGGCCTCTACAAGAGAGCCGTTCCATGGGCCTCACACTTGATGTGGCCGCGTTCCCGAAAATTGCGCTGAGGACGAGTTTACGACGACAAAAAAGACTTGCATGCAATTCACGTTGCGGCAATTCGCTTCAGTGCGATATCAAGCCATAAAAGCTGCGCTCATTAGCAGTCCATAGATAGACCATTGTATGTTTAGCGAAGTGTTCAACAATTTAGAATACTTGGTACGGTACTTTAGGAGAACGTTTTTAGGGGCGAAGCTCCTTATGGCATGGATTGTTTGCCCGCGATATATGTAGTATTTGTAGTATATGTAGTATTAGCACTAGTAGTAGTAGTTGTAGTAGTTGTAGTAGTAGTAGTAGTAGTAGTAATGTAGTAAGTACCCACCTCAGCTTCTGGACAGGAGGAGCGGCACGTGCGCCCTCTTTTGAATTGAGGAGGAAACCCACGCACATTATAGATAATTGAAAAGTAGTTGTTTTCTGATAAAGTAACTTACAGATATCAGTATCGGTGACCTAATCTCTAATAATGTTGGCGTTTAATGTGATGCTTTCTAAAATACTCGTGACATAAGGACGCACTTTGAGCACTGTCTGGCGAGAAAGGGTTGCCAAGTTAAACTCGCTGCGCTCAACCTTCTCGGTTTAGCAAGGTTCAGCGAGGTTCTGACCGCAGTGCCATGAACTAGCGGCATTGAGAGGTGGGAACTACACATGGGCCGGAGGTCGTAAGAGAGTGTGCAAGTGCCACCTCTCGTTTAGTCTTTGAAATATCCACGAGATGGCGGTACTTCTATATGTTGAATACATCATGAAAGGATGCGAGACGGTGGTACTTGGAGTGTTTACTAGATGGATGGATGGACGGATGAACGGATGGATAGACAGAGAGATGCAGAGACGGACGCATGCAGGGATAGACACAAGGATGAACGTAGGAACGAACGCACGGATGGACGCACAGACGAACGAACGCACGGACAGATGAACGCACCAACCGACGCACATATGGACGGAAGCAACAACGAACGGATGGACGGAAGCACAGACAAACTGACAGATGATTCGCGCCACTCATGGTTATCCACTCCGTGGATATGCTGCGATTTTTTTCCACGGCGTACATTTGTTTAGAAAAAACGGGTAACATTTTAGAGTTCTAGGAACTTTACTATAGCAGAGCCTAAAATCATGCCGTGGGCCTCACACTTGATTACGCCACATATTTCATTGGAGAAAGTGGTTTACAATTTAGAGTACTAGACACTCTACTATGGGAGAGCATAAAGCTGTCCCCAGTCGCTACACACCGGAGCTCAACATCCATATCACCTGGTGTGGCCCTCAAACCGTTCGCCAATAAACCTATTATAGTAGGTGCTAAATGTCAACCTCAGTCGTTTCAGCAACAATACTGACACAAGGTTTTCTTGTAACTTCTTTGAATTTTCAAGTTCATACCGCATGATATTCCGATAAAACGAAGAGTTAGGCGCACCTTCCACACAAAGCAGCGAAGTTTTATTTGAAACTCACCATCTTTCTAACTATTGCACCATTGTTCATGAGTTTTCGCTTGCGTAAAACTAAACCACGCAGCTGGATATCGATGATTTGCATTTATGCAAAAAAAAAATTGGCAGCATATCCACGGAAGTGAATGATGGAAAGTTGGGCGAAGCATTGGTCCGTTCATTCGTTCTTGCTTACGTCCGTCCATGCGTCCGTCTGTGTGACCGTCCATGCGTCGATCTGCCCATCCGTGCGTGCGTCTGTTCGTGCGTCCGTCCCTGCGTTCGTCCATGCATCCGCCCCTGCGTCCATTCATGCGTCCACCGATGCATCTGCCTGTGCGTCTGTTCGTTCAACTATTCAACACTCCAAGTACCATTATCTCGCATCTTTTCATCGTATATTCTCCACATAGAAGCACCGCTATCCAGCGGACAGTACAAGGACTAAACGAGAGGTGGCAAACGCACACTTTCTTTTGGCTTGCGGTTCGGGTCTACTTCCCACCTTTAACCACCTTGAGTTCTTGGTATATACAGTTCACTGTATTCATGGCACTCCGGCCCATTGTTTGCTAAACTTTTCTAAAACCAAGAAGGTTACGCCCAGCTAGTAAAACGTGGCACCCTTTTCTTGTCAGATATTGTTCAATGTACATGCCAATGGCTGCTAATGGGGAATGAGAGACAGGAGAATTCGGCTTTTTCTTTTTTATGGCTTGCGCTTCGTATTTGCTTCCCACCTTTAACTACCTCCAGTTCATGGTATATGCAAGTTCATTGTATTCATGGCACTATGGCTCAACGCTCGCTAAAGCATTCTGAAGCTAAGAATTTTTGGAGCTTTGAAATGGACTATCCTCCATGCTTGCAATACCAAGCATTGAATTCTCAGTGGATGGCATTATCTGAAAGAGATACATTTTCATCCAAGCTGCTCAAAAGCTAGCGCTTTATTAGATACACATGCGGTATCCAGAGCACATACACATTTACACAGATGGCTCAAGTACTACAACGTCTTCAACGTCGGCATTTGAGATACCACAGCTCAATATTCAGGAATCGTTTATATTATGTCGCATGAAGTCATCTACTACATCTGAGCTCTTCGCTATTTTGTATGCTCTAAAGTTTATAAACTCGGTAGCAGAAGCTAGAAAATAGGTACTTTTCAGAGACTCACAGGCCCCATTAAGATCAGTCTTCAGTACAAACACGACAGTAATAAGTGATAGTATGACATACGAAACGCTGTAAGTGCTCACCAAAGCAAAGAAGGCGCAGCATGAGATCAAATTCCAGTGGATAACTGGCCATTGCAACATTCCTGGAAACACAGCTGCCGATGAAGCATGACGAAAAGCACATCATAAAGGCGTTACTGTTTCTTTACCAATTTTGAAAAATGAATTACATAGTATTATAAAGAATACAACTTTCAGAATGAGCGAACCTGCGTGGTTTGACCAAAGAACAAAGATCTGGGACTTACACGCATCGATCCATTTATTTAATTCAGAATTACGCTGGCATTAAATAGAAGTATGAAAACTCCAATTCACCGATTGAGGCTCGGTCCCGGATACACAAAACATTTTTTGCACAAAATTGGCAGAGCTGAAACTCCCGAAGGCGAATGTGCACATATAGATGAAGACGTATGTCACCTTCACATACACTGTCCACATCATGACACGCCGAGACGCCGTCGTAAGTGCGAACTGTTGGCATTACACTGCAGACCGTTTAACATGAAGAACTTTTTTTATTTTATTTTTTTTTATTCAGTTACCCTCAAGGCCCGAGGGTATTACAGAGGGGAGTGGGTACATACATACATGGACAGCATACAAAGCAAAATACAACAACAGAAAAATTGCAATCATCGCTTACTACAGGGTTGAACTGAGGCTACGTGCAAATAAAATTAGTGACGACAATTTTAAATAAAGCAGCATCTTTATACCAACAATATCACAAGAAAGATGATTCCAACATACAGATGTTTTTGGCACAATTGAATCATGAAAACACTTGGTGTTCGCTAAAGGAAGTCCTACTTTATGGCGATGATCAATGCGAGTGGAAACGTAAGTTGGTGTGGCCAATAATCTGCTTCTGAGTAACGGATTGGTGAAGTAAATTTTATTGAATATACACAGCCGAGACACTTTCCTGCGAAGAGACAGTAGGGGTAATGCTAGTGTTGTTTTCATTGATGTGACGCTCGAGGTGCGATGGTAATTTGAAAGGATGAAGCGCGCTGCCCGATTCTGCACTCGTTCTAGTTCATAGATAAGCGAGTCATGACCAGGGTCCCAAACAGATGCTGCATATTCTAATCTACTACGTACCAATGCTTTGTAGAGTAAGAGTTTCAAGGAAACGGGTGCCTGATTAAAATTTCTTCGAAGGTAACCCAACGTGCTATTAGCTTCACCTGCAATATATTCAATGTGTGTCTTCCAAGACAATGTAGAAGTTATGTGGATACCCAGATACTTATAAAAATTTACTACTTCGAGAAGAATATTATTAATATGATACGACCTGATACTAGTGCTGTGTCGGTTAACATGCATGTACTTGCATTTCTTAACGTTTAACGCCATGCCCCAAGTCCCACACCATTCCTGAACCCGATCCATATCAGCCTGCAATTCTAGAACGTCTGAATGAGCCTTAATTGCCCGATAAATTACGCAGTCATCTGCGAAAAGACTCACTGAAGAAGTAATGTTTAGAGGCAAATCATTTATATAGATCAGAAAGAGCTATGGTCCCAACACGGAGCCCTGTGGGACCCCAGAGCCAACCGGGACCCTGGGTGAATCAATGTTATTAACAGTTACAAATTGGGAACGGTTACTGAGAAAAGCAATCACCCACGCGAGGACGTTATCATCTATATTGAGGCTCCGTAATTTTAAAATGAGTAAATCATGAGGTACTTTGTCAAACGCTTTTGAGAAATCTAAAAAGATACAGTCAATGGGTGTGCCGTTGTCGAGAAAAGAATGCAAATCATGTATAAAACATATTAGTTGCGTTTCACAGGAAACGTTTTTACGAAATTCATGCTGCGAATCAGTAAAGAAAGAATTGCCCTCTAAAAATTTTACAAGCTGCGAATAAATTACGTGTTCCATTATTTTGCATGGTATCGAAGTGATTGATACTGGTCTGTAATTTTCCGGACAAAGTTTATCACCTGACTTAAAGAATGGAATAATTCTTCCCACACTCCAATCATCCGGAAGACAGCCCGCTTCCAGAGATTGCTCAAATATTTTTGTTAAGATTATGGCGCTGTAGACTTTAGTGTTGATTAAAAACTTGGAAGTAATGTTGTCAATTCCGGCGGAAGACGAGATTTTAAGATTTTCTATTATTTTTTGTACACCTGCTGTGTTCTGGGCCCGTGGCCTACTGGAGTTTTACAGTCACACGCTTTAAAAACATTAACACGTTTTTTACAAGACAGCGGGATTGCTGACAAGTATTAAAAATAACGAATATTTATTTGTAACACATGTACTTACTATGTACAGTATCATATGACACCCATCATGGGTGTATTGTGAAATGAATGACGTGTCGACTATTATGTACATACGAGCAAATGCATCTTTATAAGGACCAGACGTGTGCTCTGCTGTTTTGTGCTGGTGGACCGAATATTAACGAGGGACATTTCCAGAGACTTTTTACATTGACTTTCGAACTTTACTTACCATTATGTTGTGATATGTGCGTATAAGTGTGTCTTTGCGTATCTGTGACCGAGTTTTCTATTTTCCATGCACTGCTTTGTATGTTTTGCTTCAAGTTTCGTGTTCAAGTTTCACTCAACGGCTAAGCAGTAGCCAACGCCATAATGGTGCGCCAACATCTCCTTATACATCATATCAATAAAAAAGGAAGTTACACCCGGCGAGTACAACATAGCAACTCTTTCTTGTCAGATAGTGCTCATATTACATGCCAATGGCTGCTAATGGGGATCGAAGCGTGCGCGTTAGCTAAAAGCCGAATACTCCTGTCTCTCATTCCCCATTATCAGCCATTGGCATCTTGGTTGAGCACTATTTTTATTGTTCAACAACGCACAGAAGAAATCTTTTACTGGCGCCGCCTTGAAGCTCTTCATGTTATACTGGTTACACACTACTAACAGTTACGAGAACGAACGGGTGCCAGGATATCAAGCTTAACCCCTAAAATGCCAGAACGTTTTGATACATAAGCATGCTTTGGAACAGGCTCCACCTGGCCGGTCAATAGGCCGCCTTATTTGACAGTGGTCATAATTGTCGGCTGCCAACCCAGGTAACGTGTTGGATACTGGCTCTGGCAATCGCATTTCGACGGAGATGGACTCCTGAAGACCCGCGTGCCATGATTTGTATGCACGTTGAAAAGCATGGGTTGTCCGAATTTCTGGCGCCCTCCTCTATCGAGGCCCTCGAAATCGTATCACGGTTTATAATGGGTCACCTTGGTGAATGAGAAAAAAACATTCCCAGATTTGCTGAAACGGCAAAAGAATGAACGTGGGAGCAAGAAACTGAAGTGTTATGCGACGTAAGGCTTCCTCTTACTCATAGCTCTCACTGAAGTATGCGCTTTTACAGGCGAAGCTTCTTAAGCCATGACTCGTGCGTCCTCGATGAATTCAGTAGTAGTACTCGTCGTCGTAGTAGTAGGTAGCCACCTCCACGACAGGACGAGAGGAGCGGAATTCGCGCACTCTTTTGAACTGAGCAGGAAACCCGAGTACCTTAATCATAAATAAAAAGGTAGTTGTTTCTGGTAAAATAACTTACAGAGACGTGTATCGGTGACCTAATCTTCAATAAAGTCTGCCCTGAGTTTGAGGCTTACTAAAAATTGGCAGATCCCACGGAATCGATTATATGCGAAACGAGATTGAGTAATGTTGATACATATGTCAATTTAAAATCATATGTCACTTCAAAACCGATTTTGACGTCGAAATGGGAGCTCCACGTGAAACAAATTGAGGGCACACTTCCAGCTCTTGCTTCGATGAACGCAGTGATGGCCGTGGTAAATCCTAACGGTCCAAAAAACCTCGACCTTTTTCTGGAGGGTCGAAGAGTGCGTTGTAATTTGGTTGAGCAAGTGTCCCCTGGACACTTTCCAGGACACCGTCTAGAACTATGCGTCCAGGTTAGTCTTTACTTTTTATTATGGCTACTACACTGCATATTATTTCATTGAACTTTTAGGGTTTTCGCAATCCGGCAAAGCAGGCTGAAGTGATTAGTGTCGCCCGCGCTGCAAATTGTGATGTTTTGAGCCTTCAGGAAACCAATTTCTTCTCGCTATCCGACGTGCTTGCTTTTAAACGAAAGTTCAACCTAGATTGTTACTTCTCTTTGGCTACATCTCGTTTTACGGGAGTAGGTATTAATATTTTTAAGCGAGCTCTATTACGGGATCATCATGCTTTTTACGATGGCATGGGCAGGGTTTTGGCTGTAGACTGTAGCTGCTTTACTTTCAGATTAAGGATACTGTGTGTGTATGGGCCAGCGCAAACTGGACAGTCTAAAGACTTTTTTAGAGACCTGCATGTGTTTTTTCTCTACGGTCGTAATGTCATTCTGATTGGCGACTTCAACTGCGTTCTAAATACGCGAACCCATGTACAAGGTCCTGGCTGGGGCCGGTCTGCTTGGAATTCACGCGAGCTGCGTCGCCTTGTCCACCACTTTTCATTACTAGACGCGCACAATGTAGTGCACGGAAATACCTTTGTTTGGACATGGCGACATGGACGATCCTCCAGCAGGCTGGACCGGGCTTATATCTTACGAGCGTTAGAAGCGTTTGTCTCCGATTTATGAGTTCCGTCCTTCCCACCTTCTCCTTTGTACGTATCCGATCATCAGCCTATTGTCTGGAAGCTCGAAGTTGCATTTTCTTTTTCGCAAAAGTCATGGCGTCTTGATGTTCGCGTCCTGGAGGAAGCGCGCTCAAGAACAGATTTCTCACGCGCAATACGTGTGTTGCGCACGGCGTCTGGTTATGCCCTTAAAACACAGTGGCGCCTGCGCTGCGCAGTAGAGGGGCGTTTGCTTCGTCGAAGCGTTTCTGAAAAGCTTGCTGATACTGCGATGAAGTTACGAATTGCTTTGCGCGCCGAGACGCCGTCTCCTCTGATGCGAGCGTGGCAGCGTGAACTGCGTGAACGCTTTCAACGCTATATTGCTGCTTCGTTCCTGGCGGCAGCAGCATGGCACTGTAGACACAACCCATATGCACATCCCGAGGTGCTGCGCTACGCGAAACATTCGTTTTTTGGACAATCAGAGCCCTCTGTCTCTATGACAGCACATGTACCACCTGAGCAGCGGCTTCCTACGCGTGATCGATCTGTTTTCTTGACGCATTTTGAAGCGATGTCGTGTTCGGCCATTCGGACTAACTGTGATGAAACACCGCCAATGCTTAGAAGTTGGCCCCCTATTCCTCAAGAAGATGCGGATTGCCTGCACATCCCTCCGTCGGCTGAAGAGGTAAAGGCGGCACTGAAGTCTATGAAACGTAGAACAGCCCCAGAGCCAGACGGTTTTCCTGTTGAGTTTCACTTGATATTTTGGGATGAGATTGGCGCTACCTTTACCGCGGTAATTCGGCGATGTTACGAGGACGATGTCTTTTCATCAAGTTTTCGAGATGGACGCATTGTGCTTATTCCAAAGGGTGATGCTTCCTCTGTTCATCCTGAAGATTGGAGACCTATCACGCTCCTCAACATTGACTATAAGATATTCGCGGCGGTAGCCATTCAACGTTTGAGGGGTCTGTTGAACACCCTGGAAGGACATCACCAGACTTCATCTGTGCTTGGACGAGAAATACACAGCTTGTCATATACCACACGGGATATCATAGTCTACACTCTGTCGCGATCTGCGCGTGGTATCCTTGTGTCTTTGGACTAGGAAAAAGCGTTTGACCGACTAGAGCACGCGTATATCCTTAATGTGCTCACAGCCTTCGGCTTTTCTCATTCGTTTGTTGAATTGATAAAAAATACGTACACTGGTCTGAAAAGCACACTAGTTCTGGATGGCTGGGAAAGTGCTGCTTTTTCCATAACACGTGGGGTCCGTCAGGGATGTTCATTCTCTCCTGTGCTATTTGTGCTCAGCCTTGAGCCATACGTGCGTGCTCTTGACGCGGATTCACGTGTCCGGGGTCTTGCGCTACCTGGTAGCGGTGTCGTGAAAGTCACAGCTTTCGCTGATTATATGACTTTTTACCTTTCAGATGAAGATAGCCTTTCACGCAGCCTGCGTGTATTTTCCCAGTATGGCGACATTTCAGGTGCAGCGTTGAACATCTGCAAATCCCTGTATTTCTTCATTGGCTCTCCAAACTCCAGGCTTAGCGCCGGTTTTCCCATTCAGCTGGCCGCGTCCCTTCGCGTTTTAGGTATTTTATACAATCATTACGGCATTTGGAATCCATTTGGTTTAAACGGTCTCGAAGAAGTAAGAATGAAATATCAGGATGCATGGGATTTTGACTTCCCGCTTCTTGAGGGTAGGTACCCAGCGCAGACTGTATTTTGCGGTCGCATTTGGTACCTTTCTCACGTCGTGCAACTATCTTTACGTATCATGCGATCACTGCAGTCTACTTTGTCTTCCTTTTTTTTGGTCAGGCGGCACTGAGTTGGTCAATCGTGCGGCAATGGGACAGCAGTGCTGTCAGGGAGGCTTTGCTTTCCCTTCAATGTTCATACGCTGTCGACTGCTGGCACTGCGCTTCCTTTCGCGCCTAGTGCAGGGGAGGAATCTCCCGCACGAACACTTGCATATTACCTTCTGGAGACTCACCTTCGGCATTTGATGCCTAATGTGCAACTTAACAGGGGGCCGCAGTCAATAACACTTCCTGCATTTTATGCAACAACTGTTGCATTTTTTCGTCATGTCAAGTCGAGCTGTCCGGGCATAGATGTTTTAAACAACCACATAGTTCAGACAGCTGCTGCTTTGTTGCTTCCGTTGGTCTCACCAGCCCGCCGTGCTCGCGCTAGATGGGTGTCTTGGAGCACCTTAACGGCTTTTTTCCTGCCTGGACAGCTCCGGGACTTCATGTGGCGCTGGGATGGGGTGTGCTTCTCAATCTCGACTGCCTCGAAAGGTGGAGAATAGTCCAGTCAGCAACATGTCCGAACTGCTCTCTTCGGGAAACAAATCAGCATTTTCTGAGGCATTGTATCATTGCTCACGTTTTTTGGAGAGCCTTACATGCCGGATTTCACTGTCTCAGAGTAAATCACTTCGTTTCTCCTGAAGTTCTTCGCGAGGCCGCTTCGCTTGTCTTCTCATTGTTGCCGGCTGTTTCTGCCTCTGGCGTAAACGCTGCGAGGCGATTGCAGCGGGCCGCCGCCACCGCGTGCTTCACCCGATCCTAGAACGATTGTACTCGGAGCTGCTGTCTGTTTTGTCGGAGGAGCTCTCCTTCCTCGGTGAAAAGGGATTTCTTCGGTACTGGTCTTGCCCTTTTGTGTCGGTCTATGATGGACGAGTGAAACTTGTCTTGCAGCCGGCCTGGTATTGGTAGTCTGATCTGCCAATGCGTCGGCAGAATTGGCATGCCAACTTGTAAATATGCAAAATGTACATATTTATGTTTTATTTGTGTATTTCGTTTACCTTGAAGTATTTTCTGTGGTTGTGTTTGTGTGAACTATCGAATGTACATGTTCTTTCAACGTCATCTCATATCCATGTTCATGTAAATGACGTCTGTTTTGTCATCATCGTTAGAGTATATCTAAGAAGCAAATGTTCAGTTGAGTGTTATTGACGTTTGTGGCGATAAAAGTTTTCTGAACAAAATTCCAGGACGTTTTGAGACATAAGCATGCTTTGGAATAGGCTCCACCTGGCCGGTCAATAGGCCGCCTTATCTGACAGGGGTAATAATGGTCGGCTGCCGACCCAGGTGACGTGTTGGATACCGGCTGCAGCGATCGCATTTTGACGGAGATGAACTCCTGAAGACCCGCGTGTCATGATTTGTGTGCACGTTGAAAAACACAGGGTTGTCTAAATTTCTGGCGCCCTGCTCTACAGAGGCCCTCGAAATTGTATCACGGTTTATAATGGGTTTCCTCGACGAATGAGGGAAAAAAGTCCATGATTTGCTGCAATGGCAAAAGAATGAACGTGGGAGCAAGAAATTGGATTGTTATGCGACGTAAGGCTACTTCATATTCATAGGTCTCGCTGAAGTATGCACATTTAGAGGCGAAGCTTCTTAAGCCTTGATTCGTGCGTCCTCGATGAAGTTAGTAGTAGTATACGTCGTCATAGTAGTAGGTAGCTACCTCCACTACCGGACTAAAGGAGCGGCATTCGCGCACTCTTTTGAACTGAGGAGGAAACCCGAGTACCTTAAGCATAAATAAAAAGATAGTTGTTTTTTGGTAAAATAACCTACAGAGACGTGTATCCGTGACCTAACCTTCAATAAAGTCTGCCTTGAGTTTGAGGCTTACTAAAAAATATTGGCAGATCCCACGGAATCGATTATACGTGAAGCACGAATAAGAAATGCTGATAAGTCACTATAAAATTAACAAAACGTTACGAGGTGGAAGTAAATGGTGCCATACGTGACTTCTGTGTCATAATTATTACGTTTGGATGTGTGGTTTACCTTCGTCATCGTTTCAAATCACGTAATGCCAAGCTTAGTATATGAGGAGTTAGAGAAATGGCCGCGAGCACGCAATGAGCGTGATATGTTGTCATATTCTCAAATGACACATGTGTCAGGATTATCATGTTTGCACCAATTATATATTTCGTCCTCCATTGACGCCAAATGACACTAAATTAAGTATATGTGGAGCTAGCGAAGCGGCTGCGAGCGGATCATGAATGGTTCAATATACTTTATTGTAGCGTTGATGCGTGCGCATGCTACAATGGAGTATATAGCAAAACGCTTGCACTCCTTAGTCTGACGCCAGGCTCGACCAGCGTCCGTCGCGTGGCCCGACAGCTACCGCTGCGAAATGTGACGTGCTGCAGTTCGCGGCGATGCGTTATTCAGACAACACTGCGTTTCCTCTTTTCGTGACAGAGGGACGTCGGACGTGCAGACATGTACATGCGTCGAAGCAACGCAGCGCGGCGCGCCTGCAAATATATGGCAGGCCCGGTGCCTGGTGTGGCAACGCCGGTGTGAAGCGACGAAATGAGCGCTGGCGAGCACGCGCACCGCGTCACGTCAAAATGTATTGTCGCCTTGACTGTGGCAAGTAGTCATGTTCTCATATGACAAGTATCTCATGATTATCGTGTTTTCTCCAATCACATACCTTCGTCATCCATTCACATCATGTAATACCAAATTTGGCATATGTGAAGCTAGCAAAAGGGCCGCGAGCGCATCATGAGTGTGGCATGTAGTGACGTTGTTACATGACACGCATGTTGTGCTTATCAAGTTTGGATGTGTCAATTACCTATGTCGTTCGTTCGCGTCACGTAATACCCAGATTGTACATGTGCCGCTAGCAAAACAGCAGCCTGCGCGTCATGAGCGTGGCATGTTGTCATGTTGTTACATGATACGTATTTATTATCACGCTTGCAGTATTCACATGCATTTTTCACCCATCCATGTACCGTAATACTATATTTGCTATAAGTGACGGTAGCGAAACGGCTGTGAGTTCCTCATAAGCATGGCATTGAGCCATGTTCTTACATGACACGAGAGTCCTAAATTTCTTGTTAGTGTCCGTCGCTTGTGTTCGCCATGCAATCATGTTATACTATACAACTTTGGCAACATGCCATGCGAACAAAATCATTGCAAAAGCTGCAGGACCAGGAAATGTAAATCATGACACCTATAACACACATGTGATGATTTTCATGCCATGACTAGTCAAATATGTTCTTCATACAGTCATGATATGCCATACCAAGTTTTGTATTAATACCTATATTGAAATGGCCAGGGGAGCTAAAGGTCGTAGGCGGCTAGATAGATAGATATCTAGGTGGATGGATGGACGGACGGAATGACGGATGGACGGATGTATTGATGGATGCAGGGATACACTGAAAGTCACTGAAGTTCGCGAAGAAATGCGTCGCATTTAAAAAAAAACGGGATGCCGCCGAGCTGCGTCACGTTTGGATGTGAGTCGCGTCTCACAACTTAGTTTTCTTTGTTGGCGCACATCGCAGCCTTCAGCGCTTATGACTTTCACAACGCTTATGGCGTCTCCCAACGTCGTTGTGTTGGCGCACATCACAGTCCTCTGTGCTTATGGCGGAAGTTACGTGCTGACGTCGCTAAAGTTTTACCCATAATGTCGACATTGACCTACCCGTGTTTACAAACATGGAATGGGCGTCTACAGGAGAGCCGTTATATGGGGCTCACACTTGATGTACCCATGTTACCGAAAATTACACTTAGAACGATTTTACAAGAATAATGCGAATATCATGCAATTCACGTTGCGGCGATTTGCTTCAGTGCGATATCAAGCCATAAAAGCTGCACTCGTTAGCAGTCCATAGATAGAAGACCTTTGTGTGTTTAGCGAAGTGTTCAACAATTTAGAATACTTGGTACGGTACTATGGGAGAACGTTTTTAGAATCGAAGCTCCTTATGGCGTGGATACTTTCTCCTCGATATATGTAGTATTTGTAGTACTTGTAGTAATAGTAGTAGTTGTAGTAGTAGTAGTAATAGTAGTAGGTGTAGTAGTAGTAGTAGTATTTGTAGTAGTAGTAGTAGTAGTTGTAGTAGTAGTACTAGTAGTAGTAGAAATGTAGCAAGTAGCCACCTCAACGACTGGACTAGAGGAGCGGCATGTGCGCACACTTTTGAATTGAGGAGGAAACCCACGCACATTATTCTTTATAAAAAACATTTTTTGAATGAAGTAACCTACAGATAGATGTATCGGTGACTTAATCTCTAATTAATTTGGCGTTTAATATGATGCTTTCTAAAAAAACTTGTGACATAAAAACGCATTTCGAGCACTGTCTGACGAAAAAGGGTTGCAAAGTTGAACTCGCTGCGCTCCACCTTCTTGGTTTAACAAGGTTTAGCAAGGTTTTGACCGCAGTGCCATAAACTAGTGGCGATTAGAGGTGGGGAACTAGACACGGCCCGCAGGGCGTAAGAGAGTGTGCAAGTGCCACCTCTCGTTTAGTCTTTGAAATATCCACGAGATGGCGGTACTTCTATATGTTGAATATCTCATGAAAGGATGCGAGACGGTGGTACTTGGAGTGTTTACTAGATGGATGGATGGACAGATGGATAGACAGAGAGATGCACAGACGGACGAATGGTTGAATGGACGCAAGGATGAACGTATGAACGAACGCATGAATGGACGCACAGACGGACGAACGCACGGACAGATGCACGCACCAACCGACCCACATATGGACGGAAGCCAAAACGAACGGATGGACGGAAGCACAGACAAACTGACGGATGCTTCGCCCAACTCATCGTTATCCACTCCATGGATATGCTGCGATTTTTTCCACGGCGCACATTTCTTAAGAAAAAGTGGGTAACTATTTAGAGTTCAAGGAAATTTACTATAACAGAGCCTACACCATGCCATGGGCCTCACACTTGATGACGCCACATCTTTGATTAGAAAAGGTGATTAAGGGTTTAGTGTACGGGGCACTCTACCATGGGAGAGCATAAAGCCGTACCCAGTCGCTACACACCGGAGCGCGACATCCATATCACATGGTGTTGCCTTCGCACAGTTTTTCAATGTAGCCATTTTATAGGCACATAATGTACTCTTCAGTCCTTTCAGCAACAATACCGACACAAGGTTTTCCCTTACCTTTTTTGAATTTTCAAGTTTATACCCCATGGTATTCCGATAAAACGAAGAGTTATGCATACCCGCCACACAAGGCAGCGAATATTTATTTGAAACTCGTCATCTTCTTAACTATTGCACATCGTTTATTAGTTTTTGCTTGCATAAAACCAAACCATGCAGTTGGATATCAATGATTCGCCCGTCATACAAAAAAAATTGCCAGCATATCCACGGAGTGAATGAAGGAAAGTGGGGCGAAGCATTCGTCCGTCCATTCGTTCTTGCTTCCGTCCGTCCTTGCATCCGTCTGTGTGACCGTCCATGCGTCCATCCGCCCGTCCGTGCGTGCGTCTGTTCGTGCGTCCGTCCCTGCGTTCGTCGTTGCATCCGCCCATGAGTCCGTTCATGTGTCCACTCATGCATCTGTCTGCGTGTCCGTTCGTCCAGCTATTCAACACTCCAAGTACCACCATCTCGCACCTTTCGTGATATATTCCCTATATAGAAGCACCGCCATCCAGCGGACATTACAAGGACTGCACGAGAGGTGGCAAATGCACCCTTTCTTTTGGCTTGTGGTTCAGGTCTACTTCTTACATTTAATCACCTCGAGTTCATGGTATATACTACTTCACTGTATTTCTGGCACTCCGGCCCTACATTCGCTAAAGCTTTCTAAAACCAAGAAGGTTACGCCCAGCGATTATAACGTGGCACCCTTTTTCTGTCAGATAGTGCTCAATGTTCATGCCAATGGCTGCTAATAAGAAACGAGAGACAGGAGAATTCGGATTTTACTTTTTTAAGGCTTGCGCTTCGTATCTGCTTCCCACCTTTACCCACCTCGAGCTCATGGTATATACAAGTTCATTAGATTCATGGCACTGCGGCTCAACGCTCGCTAAACCTTTTAAAAACTAAGGAGGTGACACCCGGCGAGTATTACGTAGAACTTTTCTCGTCAGATAGTGCTGATTGTACATGCCATTGGCTGCTAACTTGGATCGCAGAGTGCGCGTGAGCTAAAAGCCGAATGCTCCTGTCTCTCATTCCCTATTAGCAGCCATTGGCATGTATGTTGAGCACTATTTTTATTGTTAAACAACGCACAGAAGTACTTTTTTCATAGGCACCACCTTGAAGGTCAAAATATTATACTTGTTACACACTACTACAACGGTTACGAGGGACGAACGGGTGCCGCTATAAGAAGCTTCGTGTTCCCTTGTTTTAGTCGTTAGCGTCTCAGGGCGTCCCTGGGCTGGCGGACGCCCGTAATGGCAAGCCAGCTCCCGAAGAAGGCGCGAGCCTTCGACGTCGTCGTCCCCGAGGGGACTAGTCCCGAAGACGTCGTTGACGTGACGTCTTCAATAGTAGGAATCGAAGAGGTCTACTGTGTACAGCACTTTGGAGGCCAGAATTACCAAGTCACCGTTAACAGTGAGGCCGCTCTGGCTCAAATCGTCGATGCGTCCCACCTCATCATCAGAGGAGAGCGCGTTGCTGTCGTACCCTTGGGACCCCAAGTCACTCAAGTCACCGTTATGTTCCTGCCGTGCCGCGTCCCCAGCGACGTCCTCGCGCAGGCATTGTCTCCCTATGGGAAGGTGCTGCACATCAGCAGAGGACTCATGGGATCGCGCCCAACCGTGACCACTGGGACGCGATTCGTCCGGAGGGAAATGAAGACATCGTCGCCGGTGCCCAACTATCTCAAGGTCGCTGGCCATCGAGGGACTTGTGACTAAAAAGGGATCCAGCGAGTGTGCCGTCGATGTGGAGACAGCGGGCACTTCCGCATGAATTGCACAGCTCAGTTTTGTGGAAGGTGCGGCATTTACGGCCACGACGGGAAGGGCTGCTCGTTGCCGTGTCGCCGTTGTGGTGACCCGCATGCCACCGTCGCCTGCACCATCAGGCCGTCGTATTCCGAGGCGGCCTCCAAGAATTACCCGCCACTTTAATCAGGCAAGAATAAGGACGTCGTATCATTCACGCTAGGCGCAGATGTTTGCCAGGACGAAGTTGGGTGCATCACAATGCCACAGAAGACACCACACATGACGCCCACAGCGTCTCCATCCAACCCCGACCAGGCAGCCCCTCAAGGTGCGGATGATCCATCTAGCGGCCCGCGACCAGTGGTGGTTCCCACAGAACCACAGGTCGAGCCCTTACCAGAGGAGGCACCACTCGACGAGAGCGTCGTAGATGCTGACGTGATATCTGTTGCTCACCCCATGGCTGCCCAGTCGTCTGTTAGTCCTCCTATCATTGAAGAGACTTTGTCCCAAGGCGACGAGGTTTCCATCAACGAGGATACGAGCAGTACTACGAGCGACACGGCCCTGCAGATAGACACCGACAGCATCCAAGCGAGATCAGTCGTGGCAGTTTTGACGAATTTGTGCCATCGTCACTAAAGAGCCTCGGCACCAAGCGCCACCGAATATCCAGCAGCGACTCGGAGGCCCCCCAGCAGAGACAGAAGTCCCCTGCGGACTTCGATGCGGCCCCGGAAGCCCCGCGCTTCTGTTGGGTCGCCTGGTCGTAAGAAGTGATAGAGCTGCTTGCGGGGCACCCGCTCCCGCGTCTGTCAGAACTGTGAGTCTAGTATCCAAAATTGTCTTTATTGTTTACGATGGCTACCGCATTTAATATTATTTCCTTCAACGCAAAATGTTTTCGCAGTCCGGTAAAGCAGGCTGAGGTGATTAGTGTAGCCCGTGCTGCAAATTGTGATGTTCTATGCCTGCAGGTAAGTAATTTCTGTTCACTACCTGACGTTAGGGCTTTTAAATAAAAGTTTAACTTAGATTGCTATTTTTATTTCGCTACAACTCGTTTTACGGGAGTAGGCATCATTATATTTAATCGGGCTTTAATGAAAGGTCACCACGTTGTTTATAACGGCATCGGTAGAATTATTGCTCTAGATTGTACCTACTTTTCTTTTCGAATGAGTATACTATGTGTGTATGCGCCTGCACAAACCGAACATTCTCATGATTTTTTTCGAAATTTGGATGTTTTTTCCTAGACGGTCGTCAAGTAATTCTAATTGGAGACTTTAATTGTGTGCTCAATACGCGATGCGATGTACAAGGTCCTGGCTGGGGTCGGTTTGCTTGGAATTCACGTGAGCTGCGACGCCTTGTCCAGCATTTTTCATTGCTGGATGCGCATAATGTCATACACGGGAATACTTTTGTTTGGACATGGCGCCGCGGGCACTCCTCCAGCAGACTCGACCGGGCTTATATTCCACATGCTTTAGAGACGTTTGACTCCGACTTACGTGTTCCGCCCATCCCACCTTCGCCTGTGTACATCTCTGACCATCGTCCGATTCTATTAGAACTAAAATTCCATTTTCGTTTTCAGAGAAACCATGGCGTCTTGATGTTCGCGTCCTCCAGGACGCGTGCTCTCGCTCAAATTTGTCCCGCGCAATACGCATGTCACTCGCTGCGTCTGATTTATTTGATTGGGATGCGCTTAAAACGCAGTGGCGCCTGCACTGCTCAGTTGAAGGGCGTTCCCTTCGTCGTCGAGTTTCTGAGGAGCTGGCCGATACTGCAGCGAAGTTACGCATCGCATTGCGCGCTGAAACGCCGTCTCCCTTGATGCGAGCTTGGCAACATGAATTACGTGAACGCTTCCAGCGTTTGATTACCACCTCGTCTCTGGCAGCGGCTGCATGGCGTTGTAGGCACAACCCTTGTGCCCACCCCGAGGTGTTACGCTATGCGAGGCAATCGTGTTTTGGGCAGTCACAATCACCTGTTTTTACGACCATGCAGACACTACCTACACCACCGCTTTTTAAGCACGATCGATCTCTCTTTCTGGCGCATTTTGAAGAGATGTCATGTCCGGCCATGCGGACAAACTGTGATATAATACCGCCTATGCTTAGAGGTTTGCCTCGCGTTCCTCGACAAGCTGCTGATTCTCTGCACGTCCCTCCCTCAGTTGAAGAGGTAAAGGCAGCACTACAATCTATGAAACAGGAGACAGCCCCTGGGCCAGACGGTTTTCCAGTTGAATTTTACTTATCATTTTGGAATGAGCTTGGTACTGCATTAACCGCGGTTATTCGGCGCTGTTTCGAGGATGGTGTCTTTCCATCAAGTTTTCGAGATGGACGCATTGTGCTTATTCCAAAAGGTGATGCTTCTTCTGTTAATCCTCAAGATTGGAGACCTATCACGCTTCTTAACGTTGACTATAAGATATTCGCGACGGTGATCGTTCAACGTTTGAAGGCTCTGTTGAACACCCTCGCGGGTCATCACCAGGCTTCATCTATGCCTGGACGGGAAATACACAGTTTGTCCTTTGCCACCAGGGATATCATAGTCTATACTCTGTCGCGATCTGCGCGTGGTCTCCTTGAGTCTTTAGAACAAGAGAAAGCATTTGACCGACTAGAGCACACGTATATCTTTTAAGTGCTGACAGCCCTTGGTTTTCCCGGTACTTTTGTTGAATTTTTAGACATACCTACTCTGGTACAAAAAGCACACTAGTTCTAGATCATTGGGAGAGTGCTGCCTTTTCTATTACACGTAGGGTCCGTCAAGGATGCCCCTTGTCTCCTGTTGTATTTGTCCGCAGCCTTGAGCCATTTTTGTGTGCTCTAGAAGCAGATTCGCATGTCCGGGTGTTGCGCTTCCCGGCAGCAGTACCGTAAAAGTCACAGCTTTTGCTGACGATATAACCCTGTACTTTTCAGATGAAGATAGTCTTTCTCATAGCCTGCGTTTATTCTCCCAGTATGGGGACATTTCAGGTGCCGCGCTAAACCTCTCTAAATCCCGGTATTTGTTCATCGGCTATCCCAACTCACCACTTAGGTCCACATCTCTTCTTCAGCCGGCTGCGTCTCTTCGCATTTTAGGAATTCTATACAACCACTACGGCATTTGTAACTCTGTTTGGTCAAACGCCCTCGATGAAGTAAAACAAGAAAATGAGAACGCCCGGGAATTCGACTTCCCGCTTCTTGAGCGGAGGTACCTTGCGCAGACTGTGTTCTGCAGTCGCATTTGGTACCTTTCTCACGTGGAACAGCCGCCTTTACGCATCATGAGGTCATTGCAGTCTGCCTTGTGTTCCTTCTTTCGGTCTGGCGGCACTGAATTGGTTTCTCGTGCGGCGTTAGGACAGCAGCGTTCCCAGGGAGGTTTTGCTTCCCTTCGGTATCATTATGCTGCCGGCTATTGGCCCTGCGCTTCCTGTTGCGCCTCGTACAAGGAGAGGAATCCCCCGTGCGAACTTTGGCATATTATTTTCTAGGCACTCACCTTTGGTATTTATTGCCTAATATGCGCCTTAACCAGGGCCCACAATCATTAGTACTTCCGTCGTTTTATGCAACAGCTGTCGCGTTTTTTCGTCATATCCAGTCGACTTGCCCTGATTTAGATGTGTTAGACAACTCTATCGTTAACACAACAGCCACGTTGTTGCTCCCGTTAGTTCTCCAGCACGCCGCACCCGCTCTAGTCGTGTGTCTTGGAGCACGCTGACGGCATCATTTCTACCTGGCCACCTCCGGGACAACATGTGGCGGCTTGGGTGGGGCGTTCTTCCTACCCTTGACCGCCTAGAAAGGTGGAGAATGGTCCAGTCATCAACATGTCCGAACTGCTCCCTACGGGAAACAAATCAGCATGTGTTAAGGCAATGTGTCGTTGCTCGTGCTTTCTGGAGGGCTGTGTATGCAGGATTTCGTGGCCTCGGAGTAAGCCACTTTGTTTCTTCTGGACGTTGTTCTCGAGGCCGCTTTGCCTGCCTTCTTATTGTTGCTGGTGCCTACTGTCTTTGACGTAACCGTTCTGAAGCTGTTGCAGCAGGTCGTCGCCGCCGTGCTCTCTTCCCGATTTTGGAGCGACTGTACAAAGAAATAGTATCTGTGTTGTCGGAGGAACTCTTCTTTCTGGGTGAGGAGGATTTCCTTCGACACTGGTCCTGCCGTTTTGTGTTCATCTGTGAGAGATGTGTAAGGCTTGTTTTCAGACTTGCCTGGTATTGGTAGGTTAATCTTTGTTTAGCACTCATACAAATACCTTGTAAATGCTATGTAAATATCTGACATATTGATCTCTACATTTCATTTGTGTGTTCTTCGTTTACCATGTATTGTGCATATGTGGACATTGTTTTTGTAACAATTCCTGTTTAGTTGGGTAAGTTGTGTATGTTGTGTTCCGTTTACATATGTACACATATCTTTTTGTAACAACTTTTGGTGTGTCTGTGCAGGTTGTGTTCTGTCACAATGCTCTGTTGGATTGTAATTGATGTTCACTGTCTGTGAGAATAAATTTCTCTAAACACAAAATGCCAGAACGTTTTGATACATAAGCATGCTTTGGAATAGGCTCCACCTGGCCGGTCAATAGGCCGCCTTATCTGACAGCGGTCATAATGGTCGACTGCCAACCCAGCTAACGTGTTGGATACTGGCTCCGGCAATCGCATTCCGACGCAGATAGACTCCTAAAGACCCGCGTGCCATGATTTGTGTGCACGTTGAAAAACATGGGTTGTCTGAATTTCCGGTGCCCTCCTCTACCGAGGCCCTCAAAATCGTATCACGGTTTTTAATGGGTCCCCTTGATGAATGAGGAAAAAAATTCTCAGATTTGCTGCAACGGCAAAAGAATGGACGTGGGAGCAAGAAATGGGATTGTTATGTGACGTAAGGCTACCTCTTACTCATAGCTCTCACTGAAGTATGCGCTTTTACAGGCGAAGGTTCTTAAGCCACGACTCGTGCGTCCTCGATGAATTCAGTAGTAGTAGTCGTCCTCCTAGTAGTAGGTAGCCACCTCCACGACCGGACTAGAGGAGTGGCATTCGCGCGCTCTTTTGAACTGAGCAGGAAACCCGAGTACCTTAATCATAAATAAAAAGGTAGTTGTTTCTGGTAAAATAACCTACAGAGACGTGTATCGGTGACCTAATCTTCAATAAAGTCTGCCCTGAGTTTGAGACTTACTAAAAAATTGGCAGATCCCACAGAATCGATTATATGCGAAGCAAGAATGAGAAATGTTGATACATGTGTCACTTCAAAATCAGCAGAACGTTACGAGATGGAAGTAAATGATGCCGTACATGACTTCCATGTCATAATTATCATGTCGGGATGTGTCGTTTACATTCGTCGTCTATTCACGTCACTTGATGCGAAATTTAGTATATATCGAGCTATACCGGTTACACACGGGCACTTTTATTCGCGATCAGTGTCAATCCGGATTAACTACGATCTAGAATAAATGCTGCTACACGGTCACTTTTAATCAAGATCAGGCGTGATCAGGATCAAGACTTTCGTGATCTGCCTGAGATATCGTGAATTTGCTGTCGTCTGCATCCCCAATAGGTGAGCTTGTTGAAAACCCAGTAAACAAGAAAATCGAGCACAGTTCGACAAAAACGCTTTAAAACAGATGTTTTAAAAAGCATATTCCAAACTCTTTAAAATGGGACAATATCTACAGCATTGCATAATTTAGGATTTGCATTGACCGTATGTAGTTAGGGTAGAAGCAGACGACAAGCAGTCGACCGTTGCCTTCAGCGCTTAGTTTCAGCTCCCGCGGGGCGAGTTCAACTCTCGCCCCGTCGGAGCTGTTGAGCACCTAGAAGCAAACTGATTATGTGTGTCGCAAGCCTTTCGACAACGTCGCAACGTACGCACACTTCGTGGTCGAATGAAGAGAGCTTTACAGTAATTTACCGCTGGCAGGAGCGACTAATTAGACTTGAGGCGCCATGGCGCGTACAAAGAGATTGACGCTCCGCTGTGACTACGCAGCTACGAGCGGGGTCTATCAAAAACAAAAGCGAAGGTTAAGATTCTCACACAACAATACAGTTTAGTGCTAGGAAAATTTTATCGAGTGATGGATTTATGAAAATACTATCGTAATTTATGAATTACTATCGTACTGTCACAGGGACATCAACTAGCTGAGGCATTGGCTGTGAAGACTACGCGCTGGTTAGCTTAGTGAGAAGAATTTTTATTTATTTCAGCACAGCTGAGAGCCTCTCATTCGATTTTGTTAGTCTCGCGTTTTCTTGCTATAGCTGTGCAATTCTACCATGCTCTGGCAGCTTACCTGTCATCACCTCTGCCGCACCGTTGGGAACTCGGTCAGTCCAGCTGCCTTTTGGTGTAACTGCAGGCGACCTCCCCGGTTGGAAGCCGTGATCTCGAACTGAACACCAGGCACCTGGCCATTCGCGTGACGCCCAGGCTAATCCCGACCCTGATGGTGACCTTGAGAACTCGAGCGCCCCCGTGAATGGGAGCGGGCCTTTGCTCTAGAACCTCTTCTGGAACGCGACCTGCCCCTGTAGTGGGGCCGACTTTCCTGTTCTTGTTTTGTCTCTCGCATCCTTACATACGATTCCTCAGTTTCCTATCACCGTCCCGAAAAACCGTCTCAACAGCCGCATCTGCTGCAGTCCCGCTTCCCACCAACCTCCACCAAGATTTAGCACAGTCTGAATTGCCTCCGTGTACTATCGAGGCCCCGCTATTGCACGATCATGACGAGAAACCGTAGGTCAACGCGTGACACCCCTCAACTCCTGCGTGTGTGGCAGTGGGATTGCAGGGGGTACCGTAGGAAACGTAGAGCTCTAATGCAATTCATTGCGACGCAGCGAAAAACTCCCGATATCATAGCGTTACAAGAAGTACAATTTACCCCTACGCTTCCGGGTAACATCACATACACAGACATAACGAACAATACACCACATCGCACAGCTACCTAAGTTTCTAAGCATGTCACTGTCATAGAACACACCCTTCAAAGCACCCCCATCTCATACCACTTCTCGAATTAGTGCCGGTATCTCGTTCCAGTAGCAGCCTGTACGTGCTTAAAGTTTACAGTGCACCTAAGGCCAGGAACGATCACTTCGGTCATCTATTCGCACAACTATGCAAGTTGGGTAAACGCATAGTTATTGTAAGAGATTTCAATGCCCCCAATCCGGCTTGGGGCTACGCAACATAAATGCCTAAAGGCCGACGACTAGAACAGGTTCTCGCGATTCATCGCATGACCCTGCTGACAGAACCTAATAGGTAATACTCGCATAGGTAATAGTGTGAGCGGGGACACATGCCCCGACCTCACGATAGTCAAGGGGGTTAGTCACCATTCCTGGTGCAACCTTATGGTGAATCTAGGCAGTGATCACCATATACTATTTACAGAAATCCAAGTAGCAGCCACGCGTGCCCCAGAGCGCATCATAAAAATAACAAATTGGGATGCATTTGGGCGTAATCGTACAACTGCCCATCAGGACTCCCCATCCCTAGAGGCTTGGATATCACAACTTTAGTCCAATTTTCAAAGAGCTACCAAACTCATTGCTGTGACGACAGAAACGCCGGATGTGGACCGGCATCTGCTGCATCTCTGAGATGCCCAAAAAGGCTCGACACGGCGGTGGCGGCGACAGAAACAGAACCGAAAACTTCGTCCCCGAATTCCCAACTAGCTACTGAGGAACATGACTATGCGAACATCCTCACTTGCAACAATTGGAATAACTTCTGTGATCGGCTGAACGGCTCACTGAGTACACCTCGAACGTGGCGTATACTCCGTGCTCTTTTAAATCCCACGCAGACAAAATCACACACTGCTAACGCAATCTGCACCATTCTCCACAAATCAGGGCTCAACGATACCACTCTGCTGCACACCTTAAAGCAACACTATGTATCCACGGGCCCCCGTCCCGCCTATCATGATTATCCACAAGTACACGATACGCCTTTAGATGAGGACATTACAGAAGCAGATGTTAGGGCAGCTTTGCAAAAGCATTAAGTGTAACACAGCACCCAGTACAGACTGGATTACGTACACACGTCTGCGTAATTTGGGGAGACGACCAGTCCATTGAATATTTAATCGCTTTTTATAACGAACATTGGAACAACGGCACATTACCCCAGGAGTGGCGACACGCAGAAGTCATACTTATTCCAAAGCCTGGCAAGCAGCTATCCCTCCAGAATCTTCGCCCTATATCCTTAACTTCATGTGTAGCTAAGCTCTTTAAACACGTTGTCCTCTCTCGACTACAACCATTTCTCAAAGACAATCACTTTTTTCCTGCTACCCTATTCGACTACCGTCCTGGTATCTCTACACAGGACGTATTATTACAGCTTAAGGAGGACGTGTTGAATAGCCCTACTTCAAAACCAGATCCGAGCTATTCTGGCCGTGGATCTGAAGGGTGCTTTTGACTATGTCTCCTTCGACCTTATTCTTGACAATCTCGCTTCATCTCAGTGCGGCTCACGTATCTACAATTACGTGAGGTCCTTTTTTTCTGACCGCACGGCCACTATTTGGACTAGGAGACCTCCGTTCGGACGTCATTCGTCTCGCAGGACAGAGCAACACCACAGGGCTCGGTTCTTTCGCCCACATTGTTCAAGTGGCTATGGCTAAACTGCCTTCCCTATTACAACAGGTTCCCAACATCCAGCATGCCATCTATGCAGACGACTTTACAATTTGGGCAACCAAAAGATCCAGACGGAACCATTCAGGATGCCCTACAGGAAGCTGTGTCTGTGGTACAAGACTGTGCTGCTGCTGGCAGCCTTACGTGATCAGTGGATAAGTGGGAGATGTTATTGCTATACAAGCGGCGCCGCAAAACCGCTGATTCTCCTGACATTTCGCTGTTTCTTGATGGCCGTCCTATCCCTCTGGTACCACGAATTCGCATTTTAGGCCCTCTACCTTTAGGCGGCCTGTCCGAATCTCTGGATCCGTACAGGCCGCCTTTGGAACCTGAACTTGGCAACGTTTAATGCTAGAACCTTATCTAGTGAGGGAAGTCTAGCTGTACTATTCGAGGAGCTATAGGGTGTTAAATGGGATATAATAGGGCTCAGTGAGGTTAGGAGGACAGACGAGGCCTATAGGGTGCTACAGAATAGGCACGTCCTTTGCTATCGGGGCTTGGCAGACAGAAGAGAACTGAGAGTGGGGTTCCTATTCACAGAAACATAGCATGGCAACATAGAGGAATATTATAGCATCAATGAAAGGGTGGTAGGTATTGTAATTAAACTGGATAAAAGATACAAGATGAAGGTAGTACAGGCTTACGCGCCTACATCCAGTCCATGATGACGCTTCAGTTGAAAGCTTCTATGAAGACGTGGAATCAGCAATGAGTAAGGTAAAAACACAGTATACTATAGTGATGGGCGACTTTAATGCAAAGGTAGGGAAGAAGCAGGCTGGAGACCAGGCAGTAGGAGATTATTGCATCGGCACTAGAAACGCCAGAGGAGAGCTACTAGTAGAATTCGCAGAATGAAATAATTTACGGATAATGAATACCTTCTACCGAAAACGAGAAAACCGCAAGTGGACATGGAGGAGCCCTAATAGCGAAAATAAGAACGAAAGAGACTTTATAATGACTGCACACCCAGGAATCGTGCAGGATGTGGAAGTGGTTGGTAAGGTACGATGCAGTGACCATAGAATGGTACGGTCTCGAATTCGCCTAGACTTGAAGAAGGAACGACAGAAACTGATACGCAAGAAGCCAATCAATGATCTAGCACTGATAGGGAAAGTACAGGAATTCAGAGTGTCGCTGCAGAAGAGGTACTCGGCCCTTAGTGAGGAAACCAACCTTAGCGTAAATACAATGAATAATAATCTGACGAGTATCATTACGGAGTGTGCAGTGGAAGTTGGAGGCAGGGTAGTTAGACAGAACACTGGCAAGCTTTCCCAGGAAACGAAGAACCTAATTAAGAAGCGTCAAATTATGAAAGTGTCAAGTACAACAGACGAAACAGAACTGGCAGAGCTTTCGAAGTTGATTAATAGACGTAAAGTATGCGATGTAAGAAGGTATAATATGGAGAGAATTGAACACTATCTGAAAAATGGAGGAAGCTTCAAAGCAGTGAAAAGGAAACTTGGGATAGGCAAAAGTCGGATGTATGCACTAAGGGACAAAGAAGGCAAAATAACTACCAATGTGGATAGGATAGTCAAAAAAGCGGAGAAGTTTTGCATAAATCTGTACAGTAGACGAGACAACCACGACCTTAATACGATAAGAACTAGCAGTAACACAGATGACACCCCACCAGTAATGATAGAAGAAGTCAGAAAAGCTTTGGAGAGCATGCAAAGAGGCAAAGCTGCTGGTGAGGATCAGGTAACATCAGATCTGCTGAAGGATGGAGGACAGATTGTGTTAGAAAAACTAGCCATCCTGTTTACGAGGTGTCTCCTGACGGGAAGGGTGCCAGAGTCTTGGAAGAACGCTAACATAATCTTAATACATAAGAAAGGAGATGACAAGGACTTCAAGAATTACAGGCCGATCAGCTTGCTCTCTGTAGTGTACAAGCTATTTACAAAGGTAATTGCAAACAGAGTAAAGAAAACATTAGAATTCAATCAACCAAAGGAACAAGCAGGATTTCGAACTGGCTACTCAACAATTGACCACATTCATACTATCAATCAGGTAATAGAGAAATGCTCAGAGTATAACCAACCACTATACATAGCCTTCATAGATTAGGAGAAGGCGTTTGATTCAGTGAAAATATCAGCCGTCATGCAGATACTGCGGAATCAGGGCGTAGATGAAATATATATAAACATTCTGGAAGACATCTACAGGGGATCAACTGCTACCATGGTGCTTCATAAAGAAAGCAACAGAATACCAATCAAGAAGGGTGTAAGGCAGGGGGACACAATCTCCCCAATGCTATTTACCGCGTGCTTACAGGAGGTTTTCAGAAGCCTAGAATGGGAACAGTTAGGGATAAGGGTTAATAGAGCATACCTTAGTGACCTGCGCTTCGCCGATGGCATTGCATTGCTGAGTAACTCACGGGACGAATTGCAACTCATGATTACGGAGTTACACAAGGAGAGCAGAAAGGTGGGTCTTAAAATTAATCTGCAGAAAACGAAAGTAATGTACAACAACCTCGGAAAGGAACAGCGCTTCGAGATAGGTAATAGTGCACTTGAAGTTGTAAAAGACTATGTCTACTTAGGGCAAGTAATAACGCAAGAGCCTAACCACGACATTAAAGTAACTAGAAGAATAAGAATGGGGTGGAGCACATTCGGCAAGCACTCTCAATATATGACAGGTAGATTGCCATTATCCCTTAAGAGGAAGGTATATAACAGCTGTATCTTGCTGATGCTTAGCTACGGAGCAGAAACCTGGAGACTCACAAAGAGGGTTCAGCTTAAATTGAGGACAATGCAGCGAGCAATGGAAAGAAAAATGGTAGGTGTAACCTTGAGAGGCAAGAAGAGAGCAGAGTGGAATAGGGGACAAACGGGGGTCAAGGATATCATAGTTGAAATAAAGAAGAGGAAATGGACATGGGCCGGGCATGTAGCGCGTAGACAAGATAACCGCTGGTCATTAAGGGTAACTAACTGGATTCCTAGAGAAGGAAAGCGGGTTAGGGGGAGACAGAAGGTTAGGTGGGCAGATGAAATAAGAAGTTAGTAGGTATAAATTCGCAGCAGCAAGCACCGGACCGGGTTAACTGGCGGAGCATGGGAGAGGCCTTTGTCCTGCAGTGAACGTAGCCAGGCTGATGATGATGATGATGATGATGACCTTCAGTCCGATGGCAAGGCCTCGCACACTACAAACCTTCTGGCTCAGCAGATAACTCAAATACACACATGATCCAACGCATCACCAATCGCAGGAGAGGCCTCTGTGAGAAGGACATCCTCCGCTTAGTACAAGAACTCATAGTTAGTCGGCTCACCTATCATCTTCACTTTCACAATTTCACGCTAGCTCAAATAAAAAAGATGGACATCCTTCCACGGACAGCTGTGAAGGCGGCTCTCGGCTTGCCTCCACACGCATCTACACAACGCCTCCTTCAATTAGGAGTCCACAACACCGTAACCGAACTCTTCGAGGCCCGGCACAACAGTCAGCTCCAACGACTCAGGCAGACCCGTCACTGCTGCGCTATCCTGTCTCGTCTTGGCTGATTCTCCAAAATTCCGCACAAGTACCGCGAGATAAACTTGCTTCTACTGTCCACGCATTCATCAAAGTGCCTCCGATTCCAGGTAATATGAATCCCTCCCGCCACGCCGGTCATCGACGTGCCCGAGTTCAGGCTATGACACGCGTCTTTGGTGATGGTACCTCAGACTTACAAGTACTTTACACTAATCAGCATGCTACCCAGAGAAGTCAACCGTGTTTTTTGCCGTGACAGATGACACAGAAGCCCTTGTGGCGTCTGCCACGCTTCGCACTACAGACAGTGGTCTGGCAGAGGAGGGAACTCTCGCCTTGGCAATTGTTCACGCCACGACACTGTCACATGACTCCCGTGTCACTATTGTAACAGATTCATCAGCTGCTTGCCGTGCTTTCGCTGTCACAAGCCCCATTGATTAGGGAGGCGATCGCCGGGCTAATTCCAAGGGCCGAAGTATCGGCCCCTCGAACCGCACCACGAAGGCGTGGACAATTTATAAGTGGTCCTTTTTGGCGCGCCAGGGGACGCCAGCTGTGGCCCAAAGAACAAGTCAGAGCCAAGAGTTGATAAACAAACAAAATTATATTCTCAATAATGGCATATCGAGAACAATACACAAGTATGCACACTCCACAATAGTTGAGTACAATATGTCACCGATCAAACAACGTACTACACAGCACAGACAGCCACACTCGAAACAACGGACACAGACAACAATACGCACTACAATGCAGTCGCATGCATTGAACAACCAAGACACTTAAAGACTAAAGAGATAGAAAACCTATTCAGTTCAAAGTATTGGAACAAAAGTCTCGATGATACTCTTCTGAGAATCACTCACTCAAAGTCCAGCGTTGTTGTCGTTCCGCTGCCCCCAAAGTTTCTCTTCCAGGAAACCTCGCCGAAGTTTCTCTTCCAGGAAACCTCGCGTCTTCAATTGGTCACTCTCCAGGCTTCAACTTCTTAGCCGGAAACACGTCGGCTTCACACATGCAGCTGTTGCCACGCGCCTTCGCTCGATAGCGGTAAACACACGCTCTTGCCTGTAGCTCGAGTCGTCGCCCCTCAGGCGGAAATTATCTTCTCCTGCTTTGTCTCTACGGACAAAACCTTCGCCGACTGCAAGGCGCAATCCCTACGCGCTCTGGCGCTAACTTTTGTCTTCTCCTGATCTCTCATCTCGGCTGCTCGATTAAATACCTACCACGCGACATTACAGAAAGTTCTCATCATTTCGTCCGCGCAATACGCAGCGAAGGCTGGGGAGAGGGCGAGACGGTTCGAAGGCCGTCCGCGACGGATGACTCAACCCGGCATCACCACTTTCCTTTCCATCTAAAGATTTCGAGTGCTTGCTCGGCCGCCGATGTGGGGTGAGGAGGTTCGTCGGCGAACTTACACTTCGGAGGGGAGAGGGAGCGTGCACGGGGGTCTTTGGATGCTTGTTTTTTTTCTTTTTCTTTGATAGTTGAGCTCGCGGCATCACTTCGGCGTTTCGTCGCGAGAATTTGGCGGCGCGCCCTTTTTTGAGCGCTCGTTTTCTGACATTCGCTCAAGGACTTGTGGCTGCACATACACACAATATCCTCTCTTTTCTCTCACCATCCGCATTACGTCCTGTCCGTATCGTCTGGACTCCTGGACACGCCTCTCTCTATGGTAATGAAGGCGTTCATGCGGTTGCCCGAGAGGTGACCGGCCGGGCTCCATTGAAAGAGCTGTCCGATCCAGACGACGCATTGACAGAACCACTAGACTACAACGCTACGCTGGAGTACTACCGACAGTGCCGTCATGCGTATGCTCCCCCTTATCCTTCACTTAACAGAGCAGGTGCTGTCGCTTGGCGGCAACTACAGTCCAATTCATTTCCTCGCCTTTATATGCTAAATCGCTTTAATCCGACTTTCTACTCCTCCTAGTGCCCCTTCTGTGGATCCGTACCGATGGTGTACTACTCCACGTGGAAACGGTCTGCCCCACAGGGCGTTCCTCCCATTCCCAATCCCACCCCTTCCTCTTGGGAGTCTGCAGTGCTCCACTTACGCCGGCAGGAACAGCAGCAGCTGGTCCAGCGTGCTCGCAGGGTCGCGCAAGACAATGGAGCCCTGGACTGAGGGCCCCACCCAAAGAAGGCTCAGTGTGCATTGTTAATAAAAAATGTTTATTCTCTCTCTCTTGTGTAGTCTGGATGCTCTGGGTCCCGTAGGCTGGCATAAGCTGCTTGTCGTTGATGTCTGTACTCGATCTGATTGATGCGTCCTGGGCTTTTGTGGTTGCTCGCGATCTTTCCCAACGTCTGCGTCTGACGACGTATGGCACTAAGAACCTGTTCTTGCACTCTTTGTCTGCCGTGGAATGGTGACCGTCGCACAACCTGCATCTTGGATTGCACTGGTGGAGGCTATCTGGGTTCATGATCTCGCAGCCTCTACAGAAGAGTTCAGCTGGGTTCAAACAGACATCAGACTGATGTCCCAGCTTTCTACAGACGTAACAAATATAGATGTTCTTGCGGTAAAGGGAGCACTGCAAAAGTGAAGGTCCATATCACGAATATGGGCACCTTGTGTCCTTCGAACGCTATGATGATTGTCGCAGTGTCCTTGATTTTCTTGGCATGCAGCGCGAGCGGGTTGTTCGCGTTCACAATCTTTCGGGTCATAATGTCCTGAGTATCGCTTACGGGCATCCTGCGAATCACTCCTTTACAAGTATTGTGGTGTGCCGTGGCGTATGCGCTAATCTCGAAATCTTTGCCTCCAATAGCGATTTGCTTGACCTTGAGGTATCTTGAAGCTCTGTCTTGGTCTGGAGTGCTTGTCACCGTAATGTTCTGCTGGAAGTTGGAACAGATAATGTCCTGCATGGCCTCCTCCTCTTTGACGCTGGCCGCCAGTACTATCGCGTCTGCCGCGACTCCAGTGCCAATTCTCGAGATATTTATTCCTCCACGTGGTCGTAGCACAATTTTGCTGAAGTTCTTGGGTAGTGGCGGCATGCGTACAGCTCGCACAATTGTATGCTTGGTGTCATGCCTTCTACGACTGGCTCGAGCGTCTCCCGCAACGCCAGCCTTGGTCAAAACCTTGGCAGCAGGAACGCTAACCTCGGCTAGCTTATTCCTTGAGCGTCTCGTTTCGGCTTCCTTCCGACCCATGTCTTCCATGCAATCCTCTGGAGAGATGTCCTCTCCATCTACTTGGTATTCCATTATCAGTTGCAGGTCTCGGAATGCGCAGAGCGTTGAATCACGTTGGCACCGGGTCGGCGCATCGGAGACAATCGCCTCTTTGGTTTGGCCTATATCCTTCGGGGGGTTGCCCTGTAAAAATGTCCCAAAATGGTTTAAAATTTCACTCACCAGCACAAAGGTGGTATCTGCTGATTTTTTGAGAACATAGGCACACGATGAGACTGAAACCTTGGCGAGACATTCGGCATTTCTTTATTGCACCTCATTATTTATCTCGCGATTTATGATCTCCTGAAGCAACAAATACATAGACTACGCATGTTTTGGCTGAGCATCTACTAGAGGACCAACGTCACTGCATTGCCCTGTACCGAGGGCCATTCATACGCTCACGTCATGCCATCCTTCTCTGGATGCGCGCCCGTTAAAGGAAGGGAGAGCAAAGCTAACATTGAAATTTAACCCCTTACCATGGCGCGTAGCGTTGCAAATTTTGGCAGACGTGATCATGAACGCCTCATCTACGCACTGCGCTGGTCATCTGAAAATCATCAGAACTGGTGAGTGGCCCTTCAAGGCGCAAACACTGCGTTGGCAATGACGTAGCATGATTCGTGTCTCACATAAGTCATTTTTCGCCAAGTGTGGCTAATTCCGATGCTCTTCACCCAACACAAAGAGTTTGTAATTTTGCGTTAGCACACAGTTGAGTGAACAACGTGTGGCGTTATCGTCGAATCATCTAATGCGTGACGCTGCAGAGTAAGTGGTTTGGGCAATGAATGGTGCGCTTTGTAACACTTTTCATCAGATTATGTTTTATTTGTGGCCATTATGCATGTACACCTGCAAATACATATATGGGTCATAACGTCAATTGCAAAAAAAAGTCCACGTGTCTCCACGAAATATTGATGACGAGTGGGCGAAGGTAGGTTAAGTAAATAATTTCTACGTTACAGTCGCCGACTGCCGTGAAGGTTGGACAGATGGATGCATGGATGGATGGATAGACGCATAGGCGGCGCCGCTCATTATGTATTGTGCGGCCATAAACTTGATTGATGAACCCATATAGTGGGTGTTTTACACAACTGTTTTCATTTCTCGTTAAGCAGGTGTTCTGTTTCAGTTTCGTGAAACGTGACGGACTAGACTCGAACCATCGGAGCTTCGCCCCTATAGTACGCCGAGAGCACCTATATAGTGGCTCTCGCTATATAGTGTTCGGTGCTCCTAGTGTAGTATCGCACGTTCGCACGCAGCACGAATTGGTCAGTTTGGGTACATTTGCATGCAAGAGCTGCAATCAGCTGTCTGCTACCAGTGATTTAGCAAATGGAAGTTATTTGAACCAGCAAAAGCATACACGGGAGACACCACTACCTTAAACAGTCCAGAATTGCCTCACAAAGGGAGGAGGTGTTTTTACACACACTTCAATAAAACACCGTGAATCACTACAAAAACAGAAACATGGTACCTCTCAAAACGTTGGAGATGGAGAGAAAGAAAAAAAGAGGGGGGCGGGCGGTCGAGTGGCGTAGGGAGTCGGATGACTTGCTCCTCTCCTTTGACTAAGTATGGTGCGGCCGCGTATTCTAGGATTTCTCCGCGTATCACCAAAAAACTGAGTGTGCCAGTGCTTTCTACCTACCTCATCATCTATCTATCATCTCTCTACTTCTATCTACCTCATCAATAAGGTACCCCAAAGAATCTTATTATTACGGTTAGTTTGTGTGTTTGAAAAAAGCCACAACAATTTAGAGCACATGTAACTCCGCTATGAAAGAGCATGAAACCATCTCAGGACACCTTTATCTGTTTAGAAAAAGTGGTTGATTTAAACTACCTGGTACCGGGTTTGCGTGACAAAATTGCGGTGGCGCTGTCTTGGTAGGCAAAAGACGCTCTGCCTACCAGAGTTTTTTGCTAGGATTTCAAGGGTACATATGATGTTCTTAGTCAAGCATCGAGAAAAAAATTAGCATAGCTGCCACGTGCAGTGGGAACCGATGATATGCAAAGCACGAAGAAGAAATGCTGATATGTCACGTCAAAATCAGCACAACGTTACTAAATTTGGTATATGTGACGCTAGCGAAACAGCCGCGTGCGCATCATGAGCGTGGCATTTAGTCATGATGTTACATGACACGCAAGTCATGATTTTTTGTTAGAGTCTGTCGCTTGTGTTCGCCATGCAATCATATCATACCATACCACTTTTGCAACGTGCCATGCGAACGAAACCATCGCAAGAGCTGCAGGACCAGGAAATGTAAATCCTGACATTCATGACACACATGTCAAGAATTTCATGTCATGACTTGTCAAATATGTTCTTCATACAATCATGTTATGCCGTACTAAGTTTGGTATTGATACAATTATCGAAACGGCCAGAAGAGCTAAAAGTCGTAGGTGGGAAGATAGATAGATAGATAGATAGACTGAAAGTCGCCGAAGTACGCTAAGAAATGCGTCGTATTTAAAAAAACGGGATGCCGCCGAGCTGCGTCTCGGTTGGATGTGAGTCGCGTTTCACAACTTAGTTCTGTTTGGTGGCAAACATCGCAGCCTTCAGCGCTTATGGCTTTCACAACGCCTATGGCGTCTCGCAACGTCGTTTTGTTGGCGCACATCACAGCCCTCTGTTGCTTATGGCGGAAGTTACGTGCAGACGTCGCTAAAAATTTACCCATAATGTCGACATCGGCCCACCTGTGTTAACAAACATGGAATGGGTCTCTACAAGAGAGCCGTTCTATGGGCCACACACTTTTTGTGGCCGTGTTACCGAAAATTACGGCGAGGACGAGTTCACCACAATAAAGCGAATTGCATGCAATTCACGTTGCGCCAATTCGTTTCAGTGCGATATCAAGCCATAAAAGCTGCGCTCGTTAGCAGTCCGTAGATAGACCTTTGCGTGTTTAGCGAAGTGCTCAACAATTTAGAATACTTGGTACGGTACTAAGGGAGAACGTGTTTAGAATCGAAGCTCCTTATGGCGTGGATACTTTGTCCACGATATATGTAGAATTTGTAGTACTTGTAGTAGTAGTAGTAGTAGTAGTAGTAGTAGTAGTAGTGGTAGTAGTTGTAGTAATAGTTGTAGTAATGTGGTAGGTAGCCACCTCAACGGCAGGACTAGAGGAGCGGCACGTGCGCACTCTTTTGAATTGAGGAGGATACCCACGCACATAACTCATAAATAAAAATAGTTGTTTTTTGATGAAGTAACCTACAGACATGAGTACCGGTTGCTTAATCTCTAATAAAGTTGGCATTTAATGTGATGCTTTCTAAGAAAACTCGTGACATAAGGACGCACTTTGAGTGGTTGACAAGAAAGGGTTGCCAAGTAGAACTCGCTGCGCTCCACCTTCTTGGTTTAGCAAGGTTTAGCGAGGTTTGGACCACAGTGCCATGAACTAGCGGCGGCGAGAGGTGGGAACTAGACACGTCCCGCAGGGCGTAAGAATGTGTGCATGTGCCACCTCTCATTTAGTCTTAGAAATATTACCGATATGACGGTACTTCTATATGTTGAATATCTCATGAAAGGATGCGAGACGGTGGTACACACAGTGTTACTAGATGGATGGACGGACGGATGGATAGACAGAGAGATGTACAGACGGATGCATGAAGGGATGGACGCACGGTTGAACGTATAAACGAACGCACGAATGGACGCCCAGACAAACGAATGCACGGACAGATGCACGCACCAACCGACGCACAGACGGGCGGAAGCAACAACGAACGGATGGACGGAAGCACAGACAAACTGACGGATGCTTCGCCCCACTGATCATTTTCCACACCGTGGATATGCTGCCATTTTTTTTCCACGGCATACATTTGTATAGAAAAAGTGGGTAGCAATTTCGAGCTCCAGGAACTTTACTTTAGCAGAGCCTAAAGCAATGCCGTGGACCTCACACTTGATGACGCCACATGTTTGATTAGAATAGTGATTAACAATTTAGAGCACTAGACACCCTACTATGGGAGAGCATAAAGCCGTCCCCAGTCGCTACACACCGGAGCGAAACATCCACATCACCTGGTGTGACCCTCACACAGTTCGTCAATGAAGCCATAGTAGTAGGCGCAAAATGTCAACCTTAGTTGTCTCAGCAACAATACTGACTCAAAGTTTTTCCGTAACGTTTTTGAATTTTTAAGTTTATACCGCATGGTATTGCGATAAAACGCAGAGTTAGGCCCACCTGGCACACAAAACAGCGAATTTTTATTTGAAACTAACCATCTTCTTAACTATTGCACCATTGTTTATGAGTTTTCGCTTGCATAAAACTAAACCATGAAGTTGGATATGAATGATTCGCCCTTCATGCAAAAAAAATGGCAGCATATCCACGGAGTGGGGAGACGCTGCTCTAGTCGGAGTGAGTGGACGCGCGTCGTGTCGGCTCCGGTTTCAAGGAATGTTTTGCAGTGGAAGTCACCTAGAAGCCCACAAGACTTTGGTACCCGCGTATTCAGCTTGTCATCAGGAATCGCCCGGCACCAAGTTCCAGGTGGGGACTTGGATTGTGACACCTTTACCGACGCATTTTTGTCAACCACGCTGGCGATAGAGATAGGCCTAACGCCTGCCAAGCCACCGGCAGCGCAGCTGCCAGAGACGCTGCTGCCTAGGCCGGCCTAACTCAGCGGGCACCAAGAAACGCCGGTCGGCGCGTTTGACGCGTCCGACTTTCTGAGAAGAAATGGAGGTCACTGAGGAGGGAGAACCCATTTCTCGTGAAGAATTCGAAGAAAGTACAGGATGGAGCACCGCAGGATCAAAGAAGTCGACCCGCGGGCAATCACTAGAACCCTGTGCGGATTCTCAACGAGGGAATAACAGCAGGAAACGGCGTGAGCAATGCCTGAGTCAAATAACAAGATTAAGCCGGATGTCTCCACTGCCCCGCGGTGACTACAAGATCATCATTCGACCTTGAGGGGGCCTTCGACTCACCGATCATGGAGCCGCCCGACTGGCGACTAGCATTTTCCACGCCGCTGAAATTCCGAGAGACGTCCAAGATAAGGACACAATATGCCCAAATTTCCAGCAAAATGTCATCGTTGTGAGCACACCCATCAAGGCGCATGCTGATAGACACCAGAAAATCTCTCTCATTGTGGTCGGCAACAAGACGTACGATACTAGCGCATATGAAGCGGCACCAGACGGTACGTCAAAAGGCGTGATACTAGATATCCCGTTGGGAGATACTGCCCGAGAAATTACAGCTAATGTGATTACAAGGAACCCTACAGACATCGCTGCAAAACGCCTCAGCAACACAACGACGGTGATTGTTCTGTTCACTGGTCTTTGCGTGCCAACATACGTTCGATACGGTGGGGCAATGTTGAAGTGCTCTCTTTACCGCAAACAGAGAGGCGTGTTACAAATGCGGTCGCCTGGGGCACCGCGCAGATGCATGCCCAAACCCGAAAGACTACGTGTGTCGTGGCTGTGGTACGACCAACCTCCAGCAAGATCACCAATGCCAGCCCACTTGTCAACTATGCGGCGGCGACCACCAGAAGGCCGAGAAGGCGTGGAGGGCACGTTACAAGACGCCGTACCTGGTGAAACGCCGGCGATGGGAGCGACAACAACAACAACATGAAGACTACCCGACGAAGCCAAGGCCTTTCGACAACAGCCTCGAGCAGCGGGACCCTACCCGGAAGCCCGGAAAAAAAGCGTGGTCGAGATCTCGGTCGTTATCTCGGTTGCGGTCTCGCTCCGGCCCCGCTCCCGGCCCCGCTCCCGGCCCCGCTCCCGGCGCCGCTCTCGGT
The DNA here is from genome assembly GCA_013436015.1 of Rhipicephalus annulatus. Lineage (NCBI taxonomy): Eukaryota > Metazoa > Arthropoda > Arachnida > Ixodida > Ixodidae > Rhipicephalus > Rhipicephalus annulatus. Next base: position 50,087 of record WOVY01011725.1, read on the forward strand.
CGCAGTCAACATCTCGGAGCCGTACACCTAGACTTGGCGCAACCTTCAAGGTGGGCTGGGTAGACGTAGTCAAGGGGGCGCGCTCGGGGTCTGAGGAGGCTGCTTCTCAAGGCAAACTTCATAAATTAGAGGCTCAAATAGCACAGCTAAAGCAGATGTTAGCACAATTTAACCAGAACATGATAGCCTTAGGAGAGGAAAACAGGACCCTCGAGGAGGAGTTACACATCTATAAAAAAACAAAACATGCTCCACCAGTAGTACCACCGCTGTCAGCTGTTACACCCAGTGAAAAAATGGAGGAAGCTACAACACTACTACCTCCCAAGCGCAGAGCCGAAACCCGGACCAATGAAGACAAACCCGCACGCGTGACGCCCGAGAATAAAGTCCTGAAGGAAGTTCAGCAATCAGTCAAAGAATTGAATGAGTGGATGAGCAACGCACCCAGACTGATCTCAGCCCTTACTGACCGCGTAGAGACTATAGCTAAAATTACCCAGCAAGAAAATGAACACCTACAACAGCGACTCATCGCTGTGGAGGCTAGAATCACCCCTCTGCCACCCCGCGCACTGGACCCCACAGCGAATGTAAAGCAACCTTCCTCGTCGGCATTCAGTGTGATACAGCCGGCGAGATTCCTACCCCCTGCGTCTCATCATAGCTAGAAATCACGCCTACACAATTTGGCAATGAAATTGTAGAAGCTACGCGAATAAGCAAGCAAATCTTCACCAATACCTCAAAAGAAAAGTTAAGCCCGATATCATTTTATTGCAGGAGACACATTGTCTCACTAAATTGGCAGGCTACCACTCGATCGAACTAGCCAACGGGGAGACGACTGTCCTTACCACCCTAGTTAGACGAAACCTTACGTTCACGAAACACGACACGGAATGTACCAATATAGACAATATATTTATTGAACTCGTTCCACGACGCAAGACACAGGAAAGTCTTTTCAAACTAAACTTATACAGCAACCCTAAACAAAAGAAGCACAGATTTCTCACACTCTTTAAACGCGCCTTCAACATTGCTGGCCAAAATTATATCTTAATAGCGGGGAACTTCAACACACCACACACTGCCTGAGGATACTCTTATGTGTTTCCTAAAGGTAGGGCCCTCTGGTTTGACTCACAGCAAGAGGGATTAACTCTCATCACCAACCCTAGCACACACACTCGTGCGGGCACTAGCTCTAGTAAAGACACAACGCCTGATCTGATATTCACGAGAAACACATCAGCAGCCACCTGGAAAAAAACCCTAAAGGACCTGGGTTGCGACTACCACATCATCGAGGTACATGTTCAAGGTGGCCCCCGTAAACCCACGGGAAAAGAGCTAAAGTTGGTAGACTGGACCCAGTTCCGCAAATCACGTGTGAACCAGGTCCAACCCTTCAGCGACCTAGAGGGCTGGATACACACGCCTAAACAGGATAATAATAATGCCACTCGAATCGTACCTCCCGAGGCACACCTCGAAGAGATCGATAGCCGGCTCCTCCACTTGTGGGAGGCAAAGCAATCGCTCTAAAAGAGGTGGAAGACGCAGAAACACAACAGAAACCTCAGGAAACGCATAGCACTCCTCAACACAGAGATAGAGATGTATGCAACACAGCTAAGCCGGCAACACTGGGATGAAACCTGCGATGCGATGGACAGGCAGCTAAGTCTTAGTAAAACACGGCATTTTTTACTGTTCCTTCTCGATCCAGAAGACAGCAAAACCGCCCAACGACAAACCATCAGCAAACTGATACATGCTTACAAGGGCACCTACGAGGAGTTTCTTAGTGAAGTAGAGCTCAAATATATCTCTCAGGCTCCTACTCAGCAGCATCCAGATTATACGGGCCAGATCAACACCACTCTAGATGAAGAATCCACTGAAGCGGATATCCGTGCCGCCCTACAAAAACTTAACACCAAACCTGCACCAGGTCCGGATCACATCACGAATAAGATGATGCGCATAGTGGACGATGAGTCGATCACGCATATCACAGACTATATTAATAACTGCTGGAACACCGGATTCTAGCCCCCGCATTGGAAAAACGACCAAGCTGATTCTGATTCCGAAACCAGGCAAACCACTGAATACTGGCAATCTTAGGCCCATCTCCTTAGCATCTTGCATAGGCAAATTGATGGAACACGCTTTCCTTGCTAGACTGACAAATTACCTCGAAGACAATGATTTTTCCCACACACCATGTTTGGCTTCCGCAGGCACCTTTCAACGCAGGATGCCATGTTGCAGCTTAAGCATCACATCATAGACAGTACCGGATGCTCCACTAAGGGCATACATGGTTTTGATCTGAAGAAGGCTTTTGACTCTGTCACGCATAGCACTATTCTAAATCAGGTCAATACCCTAAACTTGGGGCTTCACACGTACAACTATATTAGGGCATTTCTTACGGGCAGAACGGCCACGACCACTGTGGGAGCACTCAGGTCGTCCGAAATAACCATAGGAAGTGCGGGCACCCCGCAGGGTTCCGTGATCTCTCCCTTGTTGTTTAACCTCGCCCTCATTGGTCTTCCTTCAAAACTTCAAACCATCCAAGGACTTCATCACACCATTTACGCCGACGACATCACCTTCTGGGTGTCCGACGGCAGTGACGGTTCCATTGAACAGAGATTACAGGAGGGGATTGACACAGTCAAACGGTATATACAAGGAACTGGACTATGCTGCTCGGCAGAGAAATCTGAGCTACTGCTATATCGCCCTACACTTAGAGGTCGGCCAACCAAACAACATCCCCAAGCGCAGGCACACGCTGATATAAAACTCACTACAAGCGATTGTCATGCCATACCCACCGTGGACAAAATTCGAGTGCTAAGTTCAATCAAAGAATGTAAGGGTACCAACGGAGAGACACTTCGCAACATTTAAGCCAGAGTGTCTAACACGATGCGCCTCATAAGGCGCATTACCAATAATTACAAAGGCATGAAAGAGGCCAGCATCATTCGTTTGATCCAATCATTTCTTCTAAGTACCATCACCTATACTGTGGCGTACCACCGATGGTTCACCGCGGAAAAGTCAAAACTCAACAGCCTAATTAGGAAAATTTACAAACAAGCGCTAGGTTTGCCTCAAAACACCAGCACCGAACTACTCATTAAACTTAGTTTACACAATACCCTTGAGGAACTTATTGAGGCGCAACAAATCTCCCAATTTGAGCGTTTAGCCAAGACTAAGCCATGCCGCCAGATTCTATGTAATCTCGGTGTTTCTTACCACACTCAACACGGAGACAAACACGACATACCACGCACTATCCGTGCTAAGCTAACAATACAACCCATACCAAGAAACATGCACCCTGAACACAACAAGCCCAGACGTGTCAGTAAAGCCAGGACCATGTCAAAGATGTTTGGGCGCAACCACGAGGCAGTCTTTGTCGACGCAGCACGCAACGATTGATTGATTGATTGATTGATTGATTGATATGTGGAGTTTAACGTCCCAAAACCACTATATGATTATGAGAGACGCCGTAGTGGAGGGTTCCGGAAATTTAGACCCGCGCCCTGCGGGTCAGCAGCCGAGTACCTTATCAACTAGACCACCGCGGCGGGGCGACGCAGCACGCTACAAAGAACGTCACCGCTTCGTGGGTGCTGTCGTAGACCACACACAACAATGCAAAAGCAGCTCGTCAATCATCACACGGAACGTAGAAACGGCAGAGGAAGTGGCTATCGCGTTGGCCATGGCCCACACTAACGCCTCATGCATAATCAGCGACTCGAAGACAGCCGTTCGAATATACGCCAGCGGCAGGATCTCCCCCAAGGCATGGCGGAATCTTAGTACAGGGAAAATTCACGAGGTGGACAAACACGTACACATCTTGTGGTTCCCTGCCCACACACCACTAGGTAACGCGGAGGCCAGTCCGAATGAAGTGGCGCACAACGTGGCTCGAGGTCATACGTTCCGAGTCACGCCAAGCGAAGCGGCCACCCAAACGGACCTTTCTGCCCCGGTGTGGGAATGGGACGATCGGCTCACTAAATTTATTGACATAATTCAACACTATCGACTGCTAAGGCGGGAGTACCCTCCACCTAACTCCAAGCTAAATCGGGCCCAGTCCGTTCAGAGGCGGCAGCTAAAAACACGCACATACACGAACCCTGTCAGCATGCACCACATATATCCCGACGTCTATAGTTCTAATCTATGCCACTACTGTACCACCAGAGCCACTCTTGACCATATCCCATGGGAATGTCCAGCATTAGTCAGAAATTCTGGGGTCGCGGCCTCCAATGAAGATCTTCGGGCGCGTTGGCGGACTGCGCTGCTCAGTTTGGGCCTGAACAAAGAACTTTGGGCGATCCAGCAGGCCAAGGAAGCTGCCGGGAGACACGGTCTCTCCGTTGGCCGCTAGGTGGGAGCCCATCCCAACAATCTGCCGGAAATTAATAAAGTCTATCTCTCTCTCTCTATCCACAGAGTGACTGGCGGAAAGTGGGGTGAAGCAGTCATCTGTCCATTCGTTCTTGCTTCCGTCCGTCCATGCGTCCGTCTGTATGACCATCCATGCGTCCATCCATCCGTCCATGCGTGCGTCCATCCCTGCGTTTGTCCATGCATCCGCCTGTGCGTCCGTTCATGCGTCCACTAATGCATCTGTCTGTGTGTCCATTCGTCCATCTATTCAACACTCCAAGTTCCACCATCTCGCATCTTTTCTTTATATATTCCCCATAAAGCTGCACCGCCATCCAGCGGACATTGCAAGGAATAAACGAGAGGTGGCAAACGCACACTTTCTTTTGGCTTGCGGTTCGGGTCTACTTCCCACCTTTAACCACCTCGTGTTCATGGTATATACTAGTTCACTGTATTCGTGGCACTGTGGCTCAACGCTCGCTGAACCTTTCCAAAACTAAGGAGGTTACACCCGGCGAGTATAACGTACCAACTCTTGCTTGTCAGATAGTTCCCATTGTACATGCCAATGGCTGCTAATGGGGAACGAGAAACAGGAGCATTCGGCTTTTAGTAACGCGCACGCTGCAAATTTTTTGTATTCTTCAACAACGCACAGAAGAAGTCTCCAACGGGCACCATCTTTGAGGTCAAAATGTAACACTTGTTACAGACTAATACTACGACTACGAGGGACGAAAGGGTGCCGCTATAAGGAGATTCGCCCTTGAAATGCTAGTACGCTTTAATACATAGGCATGCGTTAGAATAGGCTCCAGCTGGCCGTTAAATAGGCCGCTTTATCTGACAGTGGTCATAATGGTCGGCTGCCGACCAAGGTCACGTGTTGGATACCGGCTGCGGCAATCGCATTTCGACGGAGATGGACTCCTAAAGACCCGCGTGCTATGATTTGTGTGCACGTCGAAAAACACAGGGAGGTCAAAATTTCTAGCGCCGTCTCCTTTTGTGGCCCTCGAAGTCGTGTCACGGTTTATGTATGTAAAAGCCCATTCACATTTCGTTCTATTACGTTGATGGGTACCCTTGATAAATGAGAAAAAAAGTCGCAAATTTGCTTCAAGGGCAGAAGAATGAACGTGGGAGCAAAAAACTGGATTGTTATGCGAAGTAAGGCTACCTTTTACCCATAGTTCTCACTGAAGTATGTGCTTCTAAAGGCGAAGCATTTTAAGCCATGATTCGTTCGTCCTCGATGAATTCAGTAGTAGTACTCGTCGTCGTTGTAGTAGGTAGCCACCTCCACGACCGGACGAGAGGAGCGGCATTCGCGCACTCTTTTGAACTGAGCAGGAAACCCGAGTACCTTAATCATAAATAGAAAGGTAGTTGTTTCTGGTAAAATAACCTACAGAGACGCGTATCGGTGACCTAATCTTCAATAAAATCTGCCTTGAGTTTGAGGCTTTAAAAAAATATGGCAGATCCCATGGAATCGATTTCATGCGAAGCACAAATAAGAAATGTTGATATGTCACTTCGAAATCAGCACAACGTTACGAGATTGAAGTAAAGGATGCCGTACATTACTTTGAGGTCATAATTATCATGTTTGGATGTGTCATTTACCTTCGTCCTCTATTCACGTCACGTGATGCCACGTTCATTATATGTGCAGGTAGGCAACTGGCCGCGAGCACGCTATGAGCGTGATATCTTGTCTTATTCTTACATCACACACGTGTCACGATTATCATGTTGGAACCAAACATATAATTCGTCGTCTATTGACGTCCCGTTACACTAATTGGGTATATGTGGAGCTAGCGAAACGGCTGCGAGTGGATCATGAAGGACCAATTATACTCCTATGTAGCGTTGATGTGCGCGCACGCTACATTGGAGTATATAGCAAAACGCGGGCACTCCTTAGTCTGACGCCAGGCTCGACCAGCGTTCGTCGGCATGGCCCGACGGCAAACGGCGCGAAATGCGACATACTGCAGTTCACGCCGATGCGTTATGCAGATGACACTGCGTCTCCCTCATTTCGTGATGGAGGGATGTCGGACTCACAGAAACGCGCATGCCTCAATGCAATGCAGTGCTGCGCACGCCTGCTTAATATAAGACAGGACCGGCGCCTGGCGTGGCAACGCCAGCGTGAGGCGACGAAATGAACGCTGGCGAGCACGCGCACCGACCCACGTCGTAATGTATTGTCGCCTTGACTGTAGCAAGTATTTATGTTTTTATATGACACGCATCTCATGATTGCCGTGTTTTCACCAGTCACATACCTTTGTCATCCATTGGCGTCACGTAAGACCAAATTTGGCATATGTGAAACTAGTGAAACGGCCATGAGCGCATCATCAGTAAGGCATGTAGTCATGTTGTTACATGACACGCATGTCATGATTATCATGTTTGGGTGTGTCCTTTACTTATGTCACCCGTTCGCGTCGTGTAATACAGAGTGTGGTACATGTGAAGCTAGTGAAACCGCAGCGAGCGCGTCATGAACGTAGCATATAGACATATTGGTACATGACATGCATCTCATGTTTATCATGTATGTACGAGTATCATACCTTCGTCATCTATTCACGTCGCATTATACAAAATTTGGTATAAGTGAAGCTAGCAAAACGGCTACGAGTTCATCATGAGGGTTTCATGCAGTCATGTTGTTACATGACACGCTTGTCAGGATTTTCCGGTTAGGGTCTGTTGCTTGAGTTTGCTTTGCAATCATGCCATGCCATACAAGTTTTGTAACTAGCCGTTTAAATTAAAGCACCCCAAGAGCGGCCGGACCATGAAATGCAAATCATGACATTCATGACATACATGTCATGATTTTCGTGTTATGGCTAGTCAAATATGTTCTTCATACAGTCACGGTATGCCATACCTTGTTTGGTATGGATACCTGTATTGAAATGACCAGGAGAGCTAAAAGTCGTAGGGGGCTAGATAGATAGATAGATAGATAGATAGATAGATAGATAGATAGATAGATAGATAGATAGATAGATAGATACGCTCAAAGTCACCAATGTTCGCCAAGAAAAGCTTCTTATCTAAAAATTTAGTAACACAAGGGCGCACTACGGGCACCGTCTGACTTGAAACGGTTGCCATGTTTAACTTGCTGTGTGTAACATCTTTGGTTTTAGCAAGGTTGAGCGATGGTAGGGCCGCAGTTTCATGAATTAGCGGCAGTAAAATGTGGGAACCTAACACAAAGCGCAGGCCCCAAGAGAGTGCGCCGGTGCCGCTCCTCTAGTCCGGCCGTGCCACCTCTCGCTTAGTCCTTGGAAAGTCTGCTGGATGGCGGTCCTAATATGATGAACATATTATGACAAGATCCAAGATTGCAATGCCTGGAGGGTTCACTATATGGACGAATGGATGGATGAATGAACAGAAAGACAGATGCACGGGCAGACGGAAGCAAGAACTAACAGATGAAGGAAATCGCGGAGAACTGACGGACGCTTCACCTCACTCATCATCATGCACTCCATGTATATTCAGTGATTTTTCCAACACGCTTTTACGTGCAGTAATCATGTTTGAAGGGGCCTTTCAATGGTCTTCCAACGTTGAATTCAATAGGTGCTTCTAATTTGATTAGTTCATATCTCCAATTTATATTTCAAGCTGCCGTAAGAATACAACTTCGTTGCATGAGTTAATGTAATCACTCACATTTACATGATTTGCGCGTGCCTATGGAGGTTTTATCAGGATCAATTTATTGATGATTTTTTTCTGTATACGTTTTTATTTGCAAGGCGTTCACTTCTCGCCATTTTTTTCACAATGCTTCAACACAAAAAGCCCCCGTGACAGTGTAAGTACTTCTTGGAATATATCAGCTAGTAAGTATATGTAAACAAGTAACGAGATAACTATATAAAGATATAATAGATGTATATATGAATCATTTTGCAGGGTATGCGGCTTGTAATCATTTCCATGGCGTTTTTCTACGAGCCGCGTATTATAAAAATAATCACATCTCTTAATACCTGATTCCATAGTTCGCAATCACTGTTGAAATACATTTCTTTACCCTAAGAGCTGTACTTATCCACTAACTTGCCCATTTGTATTCTCACAGTAAAGGAAATAAAAGCTACGGTGTAAATTCCAGTGACTTCACCTCTGGCGGCTGTACTCAGTGGACGTCAATTTGTGGAAGTTACTGTCACCACCACCTCCTCCTACTGATATCACGATTTTCAGTGACGGCCTTCTCTGGCGCAACTCAGCAAGCAAGTTGAGTGCCTCGTAGCCACCTACAGGGTTAATGTTGACGCTGTAGTAATTTCCCACGGTGACAAAGCACATGATGACGTGGCTACATAGACACACATCCACCATGGTAAAAGGCAGTGAATCTGGGGCCGCGGTTGTGGATCGCAGGTAGCAAACATTGTTGAATGAATCTGTAAAAAGGACAAGTTGATTGGTGGATTCTGCGTTACACTTGTGAAATATGACACAGTTGCTGCTCAGGCAATCTCTTCTACACCGCTTAAAGATATACCGCTTGAAATTTATTGTAATATAAATATACTTCGTACAAAGCAACTTTCAGGGTTTTTATCTTAGACAAACAGATGCATGCGCGTATGCCAGTTTGTGATTGCCTAATTACCAAACTTACTGCTTTCCGTTTGAACGATTCCGTTTAGAAGAGTTGGAGTGAGAGCAATTTTGGGCTAGAGTGCGAAGTTCAGCGGCGTGAGTAGTATTTCTCTTTTGTAAAATTCATTTTCGCAGGAAACTAACTCTTATCATCGGGGTTAGGTCATTAATGTACTGTTGGTCATTATTTATTTTCCTGCAATCATTTTGTCTGACACATTCCTAAATTCTTCTTCTGTCAGTGTTCTTTGCTCCTGAATTCTCCATTTACTAATCGTAAGGTTCTGTATTTTGTAGCAACCTTCACAAAGCTTCAACTGTTATATATTAGGAAATAATTTGATGATAGATTGCTAACCATTTCATCGGGTTTGTTACGTTATTTTTTTCCTACAGTCATAGCAGCTTCAAATCTTTCGATCATATTATTTGCTGTACTATATTAGCGGACATGGCCCATCGCTCACGAGCATTGTGGCCTCTATAAACAACAGCCACGCAGTGAGCCAATTATCCTGTGATTCTGGCTTAACTAGTTTTGGCACATTTGAAGGTTTTCAATGCAAGTGGTGTCCAAAGCACAATCCTCGTCTCCTCTGTTCTTGTGTGATCCGTAACTTACTCAACAATATTATGTGTGTTCACCTTCATCCCTACCCTTCCATTACTCTATCTCATCAATTAAGCGCCCATGTTTTATTTTCACCATCCTACCTCTCCCTCAACTGTAAGTCTCCTAAATTTTATACACTCATTAACTCAAATTTAAGCACTAAAACCTTTTCCTGAGCCACTACTGTGTTGTGGCCCATACCTGACGTAAGAAAACTGAAGCTTGAGGTGGAGTTAGAAAAATGATATAACACTCACATGGGGTAACCCCGATATATTGAAAAATTGTAAGCATCGTGTTACGTTCCAGCCATGATCTCTTCATGATTAGGCTATTTCTTTGGAAAAAATTCTCAGGATATTTTTTGCGCGTGTGTAACAGAAGAAAATAGTTCAAGGCACTATTCCAACAACAATATTGTCGTGCTTGTACATCATGATGCACACTATAGAGAACACCTAATATAAAGGAAGTGATGACTGAGATAGGAATACAATTATTACGAGATGTTTCAATCATTTCTCGTGAAGAGTGTTTGAGTGTGACAATATAACGGCGGTATTTGTGATGTCAATACTGTGTTAATTACTAGAATAGAAGTAGCGCTGCTTGTCCTACTTATGCTAGTTGAATGTGTACCTAACATAGCATTCAGTCTGCTTTTATTATTATTTCTTTACTGTTTCAACTGCGGAAATATTACCCGGCCCGTTTTTTGTCTAGCTAGTAGTATGAACAGACACCATTACTATCATGTCCCAGCATGCAATGGCTTCGCAATCTTCCTGATCTGCTTTGCACCGACAACCAGTGCAACAAGTTGTGCGGCCGTGTAATGAATAACTTGGACGGGCGGGTATGTTAAATCACAACAAATCACACAAAATCACGCAGCAACTAGCCAAGGAACCAAAATTACTTTACAATCAGACATGAGGCTATAATCGCATACGCGAGCTTTCACTTGAGTTTTTTCGGGTGTCACAAAGACTCATTGCCGTCACCTAGGCTTGGGTACTTGTAGTTCAACCCCGCTATGTAGAGCCACACAGAAGTTTAAGGAGCTTGCTTGTCAAGCTACTCATGCTCGCGCCTTGTCCATTGTTAGCGGTGCGTACATTCATTTCTCCCACTAGAGTCACTGCTGTACTCTTTTGCAGCTACGCTCTCTCCCATGAATCACGTAAAGGTGTGTTACACTAGAGCGACACTATACTGAGAAGACTCCGAAGAAGACACGATGCAGACGCGGACCATCAGCCGTCGAGTCAACCACCGAGGAAGTCACAGACCTCAAGGTCACACTAAGCCGAAGTCGACAACGACGCCTGAAAAGACAGCATATCATCGTAGTGTCACATGATGACACACCAAAAACACCAGCAAAACACATCCGCACATTTGTCGTCGGCATGTCTTCGGACAAAAGGCGGCTGAGCAAACTTTGCCCATGTCTTTGCTTCAAACAACTATCGCCTATCTTGGAAGAGTTAACAATTCCCTTTCGGAGGCTTCAGCGCCGTTTTAATGGGCAGCTTGAGCGCCCAACAGAAGTGTTTTTTTCGCTTCCCTTTTGTGTCTATCCACTCTTGTCATTTGTCACCATAGTATATGGCAGGAACTGCGGCGCATAGAAGAAGAGAAACAATAGTAGAGTAGGGAGCATGGATGGAAATGAGGTTCAGGTGGGCAAGTTTAGACCTTTTCACTGTGTGCGTCTTTGATGTGGCTACAGAGTTGGCGAGAGTACCTAGTACTCTAAATTGTTTACCACTTTTTCTAAACAAATGAAGAACTGTGAACCCGACAAGGCGCAAGCGGATACTTCCAGAGACCGTCAGCGGAGTGTTCTTGTCTTTGCGGTGTACATCGGACGACGATAAGACAAAAGACACTCCTGAAGACAGCCGGCAGACTCAAATTGTTGTCGTGCCTCCTTAGTGTAAACGCGCCTTAAGCGGTACCGCGTGCTCTAGTTGGTGACAGCTAGAGCACGTGCGAGAGCACGCGCTAGAGCATGCGCTAAGTGACCGCGACAAGGCCGCACTTGTATAGAGTGTTTTGTTGGGCACGCTTTCTTTTTCATCACTGGTGGCTCACTCAGTGAACACTCTTCGTTACCGATCCGCAATATAGAAACCCGAGAAGTCAAGGCAGCAGCGCGGTGAGCTCGGAAAGCAGCACGAGCTCAGGCTCGCCGTTAAGCAAACACGGTGCTGAGGGCCAGCGAAGCAGAACCATCATGCACACGTCCACAAGCGGAACTGCATTGGCAGCCGGTAAACCACAAGCAACAAAGAATTGGTGCCAAAAAAACCTCGAAGTCGAGTTTGCTTATACATTATAGTATTCATGTCCATGTACTCTGCCCCAGGCTTGTCAAAAGGAAACGCCGCGAAGTACATCGAGAAGGTAATGCAGCAATATAGCACGGAATCCAAACACTATTCCTTCGTACTCGTCGGAGATCTGAACGTTCACATCATGCAAAGCGATTGGCCAGTGAAACGCACAATGTTACGTTAGGCTCTTTTTCGCAATCGTAGCACTGCAAAAGTCCCATCACTATGAGTAGGACATGTATTGATGTGGCCTTCTCGAACTTTCAATTGCATTCTATTATCAATGATCCCTTGGCGAAGTGCTTTACTTATAATAAAGCCATCATCTCTAACAGGAAACGAATTGCCAAGCTAATCGAAGAACGCCAGTCTTGTACTTTGTAAAATAACTTCTCTTGTGTATATAATTCATATAGGTCTTACAAATGTATGTAGAGTTCATTATAACGCATGCAGCATATTCAAATGTGATTTATCAGACATTGTGCATCTGATGTATATATAAAACGTCGTCACGCGTTTATATGACGGTAGAGGGATTTGTATGGAGTGCTCGCGGCTTACCCGATCATCTCTGAGTAAGCTCATTCTCCGAGTAAACTATATTATCATTGTGGATGTGGTGGTGATTTTTAGGGTTGAAGCTTTTTATAGCGGCACTCATTCGTCCCTCGTAGCCGTTGTGGTATGTAACAAGTATAACATTTTGACCTCAAAGGTGGTGCCGGTGAGAAATTTCTTCAGTACATTTTGAACAATACAGAGTAGTGCTCAATGTACATGCCTATGGATGCTAATAGGGAATGACAGATAGGAAGATTCGGCGTTTAGTTAACGTGCACACTGCGATCACCGTTTGCAGCCATTGGCATGTACAATGAACATGATCTGACAAGAAAGGGTTCCAACGTTGTACTCGTTGGGTGTAACTTTCTTAGTTTTAGAAAGGTTTTGCGAGCATTGAGCCGCAGTGCCATGAAAACAATGAACTAGTATATACCATAAATGAACTCGAGGTGGTTAAATTCGGGAAGTAGATACGAGGCGAAAGCCGTAAGAAAGTAAAAGCCGAATTCTTCTGTCTCTCATTTCCCATTAGCAGCCATTGGCATGCACATTGAGCACAATCTGACTGGGAAAGGTTGCTACGTTATACTCGCTGGGCGTAACCTCCTTGGTTTTAGAAAGGTTTAGCGAGCGTCGTGCCGCAGTGCCATGAATACAGTGAACTAATATATACCGTGAACTCGAGGTGGTTAAAGGTGGGAAGTAGACCCGAAGCGCAAGCCGCAAGTGTGCGTGTGCCACCTCTCGTTTAGTCCTTGGAATGTCCGCTCGATGGCGGTGCTTCTATATGGGGAATATATGATGAAAACATGCGAGATGATGGCACTTGGATTGTTGCATAGATGGACGAACGGACATACAGACAGATGTATGAATGGACGCATGAACGGACACAAGGGTTGGTGCATGGACGAACGCAGGGAAGGACACATGAACAGACACACGCACGGATGGGTGAATGGACTCATGGACGGTCACACAGACGCACGCATGAACGGACGGAAGCAACGATGAATGGACGGACGAATTCTTCGCCCCACTCTCCATCATTCACTCCATGTATATGCTGCCATTTTTTACACTCACCCGTGCATCGGTCTAACTCTGGCAAATTGGCAGATCGTTCGCACTTTTAATAGACCCTTGGCTTTTGCTAGCTAAAGGTGGACCTAGAAAAAGCGTCCTTAGACTTCAATGGAAAATATACTCAAGCCTACATGACTGATTTGAGTATGAAAACAGGGTATAAAAACTTCAACACAGTATGAAAACTTTCATATGCATGAAAACTTCGAGAAGCATTGATTTGAATATGCGTCGGAGTCACCAAGTGCAAAGAAGTGAAAGGTGGCGAAAAAGCAGGCGGCTGGGGCAATACCAGCGAAAAAAAAAAACCACAAGACATACAAAGGTGCCGGACTACGGCCGCCGTAGCTCACGACAATAAAGCATATTGCGTGCGATTCACGTTGCGGCAATAGACATTTGTGTGTTTAACGAAGTGTTAAAGTATTTAGAATACTTGCTACGCTAGTATAAAAGAACGTTTTTAGGGGTGAAGCTGCTTAAGACGAGGGGTGTATGTCCACGATATATGTCGCAGTTGGTATTTTAGTATTAGTAGCAGTAATAGTAGTAGTAGTAGTAGTAGTAGTAGTAGTAATGTAGTAGGTAGCCACCTTCACGGCTGGACTAGAGGAGCGGCACACGCACACTCCTGTGAATTGAGTTCACACACATTATTCATATATAAAGGAATAGTTGTTTTTCATGAAATAACCTACAGATACTAGTTCGTGACTTAATCTCTAATAAAGTTGGCCATTAATGTGATGCTTTCTCAAAAAACTAGTGACAGAAGGACGCATTTTGAGCACTGTCTGACGAGATAGGGTTGCCACGTTGAACTCACTGGGCGTCACCTCTTTGGTTTTAGTAAAATTTTGCGAGGCTTGGACCACAGTGCCATGAACGAGCTGGCAAGAACGAGAAAAGCCAACCAGCAAACAGCAGCCTTTAGGAAGTGCTACTGCCAGCAGAGCCTGCAGCCCAGTCTGAAGACACTCAACTAGAGGACATGGACATTTCAGACTCGCCGTCCTCTGGTGGTGAGCTTGAAGTGGAAGATTCCTCAGCAAGAGCCTGCCTTCTCATGAACGTTGCAGCTTACGCTCCATCACTTCTCGACATCAGACTGAAACTAAGGCCTTGCAAGAGTGTGTGCCACTGCAGAAGGCTCTATGTCTGAGGAGACATTAGCTAAGGGAGCACCCGCCAGAGCTGCCATTCCTTGGGCCTATGCGTAAATGCAGCCACCACCACCGCCCCCTTGGTTGTTGCCTGAAGTAACCAAGCCTGGGGGCCAGGTGAGACCTTTTGTTAGAGAAGTGAATGCAAGTGAAAGTGCCGCACAAAAGGGCCTCTTGCAGTGAAGGCAAGATGGGGTTGGTGCTTTTGGATCTGTGGCCACGGTGCAGCCATCCGCGGACCCACCATTGATTGCTCCTGACAAATCTACAAACAAAGCTGAAGAACTGTCTGCTTTGTCAAGCCATGCTACAACGGCTGCACAACCATCTGCTTTTCATAATGTTTCAGCAAAGCTGATACCTCAGATATCTCTTGCAACTGTGAGAGATATCTAACAGTTGTTTAGGGAAAAAAATGGTTTAGAAAAAAAAATCGGCAGATCTCACATACCTGCGAATGAACTTTATGCGAAGCACGTGGAGGGAAGGTGACCGTGTTGAATGTTTTTTAGTGACACGTCATGAAATGACGCTAAATGCATGTAGAAACGTTGCACGCAGAGACATTTGTTGAAGAGTTCTAGATGTTACTATCACCACTTTTCCACTTGAACAACGATATCAGCTGGAAATGTGTTTTAGCAACATCAGAAGCTCATAATAAGCGCTGATGCTCGCGAAGATGCTGGACTTTGACACTGCTACTTAAATCAATTTCAGCACATTGCACCTCCCCACAATTGAATTTAACCCGACTTGACGGCTGTATGAGAAGAGTACATATGTAATGCTTATAAAATTGGGTAGGCAGCAATGCAAACACTATTGATTGACGTTACACGAAGATTAGCGTCTATTTAAAAAGTAGCGTCTATTTGAAAAGCAGGAAGTCCTCTACAGTGCTTGGAAGGTTCCGCACTAGTCCAGCAAACAGCTACTCTTTCACTTCCCACATTAGGAGGCGCACATTCTTCTCTTCACTGATTGAGGAGTCAGCTTGCCTGAACAGCCACGACATGTCCTAAACAAACATGGCAACAGTCTCGTTCGGACGCTGATTTTGGGAATTTAGGACCCGTTCCACTTGCTTCTTTCGGTCGGAGCTTCGGAAAGTATTCGGCAACTGGTTGCAAAACACTGGCCAGGTTGTCATAGTGGCTTCATGGTTTTCGAACCAAGTGCACGCAGAGTCCTCGAGGTAAAAGTAAACATACCGAAGCTTTCGCTGCTTAT
Organism: Rhipicephalus annulatus; assembly: GCA_013436015.1. NCBI lineage: Eukaryota > Metazoa > Arthropoda > Arachnida > Ixodida > Ixodidae > Rhipicephalus > Rhipicephalus annulatus. The sequence goes on from WOVY01011725.1 coordinate 66,208, forward strand.
CCACTCGTTGACGCTGCCGCAACGGTTGAAGACGTAAAGCAAGTCGTCGACATCCTCGTAAGGGTGACCGTGGACCGGCTTCGAGGTTCGCAGGGCGTTGAAGAACCATGGAGGAGGTAGCATTGACGTCTCTTGGGTTTGAGTTCCCGCACTAACCATAGTACTGCCGAGTTGTGGAAATAATCCGAAGTCAGGAGGTAGGCCTAGTTGTCGCCTACTACGCCGTTGGTCAGCTGGTTCTTCCAAGTCCCGACTAGACCTTGCTGCTGAGTACAGTGCATACAACACTACCCAGCACCTCCACCAAAAAATGTCACGTGATTGCAGAAAGACCCCAACGTCTGTTCACAGAAGCAGCAGTGGACGTCGAGCCGAATCGAACGTTAGACCACGAGCACCACAAACATTCCTTTTTTTTCACACCATGGCACATACTCGCATTGGTATGGCTCAAGCTCTTTCCATGCCGGTGGCAATATATATATATATATATATATATATATATATATATATATATGTGTGTGTGTGTGTGTGTGTGTGTGTATGCCAGATTTTTATTTACTACTTTAAAATGCCAACAAAAGACGATACATCAAAGGCAGTGCCAGTCCGTTCTTTAGCAGATAGAAACTTTCTCGTTCACTATTCATGCACTGCAACCGCCCAAGACGTATACGCTCAATGTAGCAATAACATAAAAGTAGCTAATTAGGTCAAAAAAAACAGTAGCGTGCAACTCGTCAGCTGACAGGAAACGTCAAAGCAGGGCTACGATCACTTCGACATTCCAAACACTCTGAGGCTAAAATCGAGTGATACAGGAAGAAGTTAGGAGAAAATAGACACGTAAGAAGGAGCGTTATCCAGGGCATTAAGGCGGCCTAAGCTCGCAAAGTTAAAAGTTTTTTAGTGAAAAATAGACTTTCAGACAGTTAAGAAAGGAAGGCAAGGTGAGCTACGAGTCAGGTGTAGTTGAGAGATGATAGGACAGATGGATACACGGAACGATGAATGGACGCATGGACGGCGCAGGTCATCATGTATTGTGCTGCCACATACTTGATTGATGAACCCATATAGTTGGTTCTTTACACAACTGTTGTGATTTCTTGTCATCCAGGTGTTCAGTATTGGTTTTGTTAAACTGACAAACTAGGCTCGTACCTGAGGAGCTTCGCCCCGAAAGTGTGCTGAGAGTACCTATATAATGGCTATTGCTATAGAGAATTTGGTGTTCGTAGTGTAATATCGCACGTTCGAACGCAGCACAAATTAGGTTATTTTGGGTTAGTTATATGCGAGAGCTGAACTCAGCGGTCTCCTACAAGCATTTAGCAAATGAAAGTTAATTGAACCAGCATATGCATACACGGTAGACACCAATACCCTAAGAACTCCCAAATCGCCACACAAGTACAGGAGGCGTTTTTACGCACATATCAATAAAACAATGTGAACCACTACAAAAAAAGAAACACGTTACCTCTCAAAAAGTTGAAGAGAAGGAGAGAAAAAATTGGCGCCGTATCTGCATGTTCCCTGCAAATGTCGTCGAAAGACAATAGTCTTGCGTGTTGTTATGCGTGCGAGTCGGCAGCGAACGTCATGCCTCTGAAAAAGGCAATCTGTGTCAAGGCCAGCCCGCGAGCCCGCATGACGCGAACAACTCAACGGCGTCATTACGCGGCGCTGCCTTTCTGCCACGCACGCACAGTGAGTCACCTCAGCCAGCGAGCCCGTCGAGCAAGCAATCTGTGCCTTCCTGTCTGGCGAGTCTGACGCAATGCTTGGCGACGTCACTCGTCCTTGGGTGCAGCCACGTGCAGCGCAGCGGCTCCAGATTCGATGAGAATGACGCGGCCCAGCGGCGACCCCTTTGGAGGATTCTGACCTCACGACCAGCGGCGCTTCTGGTTGGACCTTTGGTTACTCAGAGTCCACCCGGTGCACATAAAAGAGGCCCTGCGGCGCGTCGCGAGCAGTAGAGCTATGTGTAAGAGAGGAGAGCTCGACTCTTCGGGCCTCTAAGCTGTCGGCCCCAGTGCCGAATTTGGAATGCCTCTGTACATATGCTGTACATAAACCTTGTTTAACTCACCGTCGTCTCGTCCGCTCGTCTATCAGCTCTGCGCAGAAGCAGTTGCGAGGTGAGAAAACTACGCTACCTATGGCGGCTGCATTTCCGATGGAGGCGGAAATGTTGTAGGCCCGTGTGCTCAGGTTTGGGTGCACGTTAAAGAACCCCAGGTGGTCGAAATTTCCGGAGCCCTCCACTACGGCGTCTCTCATAATCATTTGGTGGTTTTGGGACGTTAAACCTCACATATAGTAAACCTACGCTACCAAACGGCTGGTGATCTTCTCGGCGGAATTTGAAGCAGTGGCGCCTTCGGGACCGTGTTGGCGTCACCGTGTTTCGAAACAGTTGTTGCAGTAGTGAGATTTGTGGCGCCCTTCGTAACTTCGTCGAAGGCGCGCTTCGCAACAGTGGTGTCAGTGACATAGATGCGGTGAGTGCCTGATGTTTTCCCCTCAGTTCACCAGAGGACTACTCTAGCTCAGGTTATAGTTGTTTAGAGAAGGGCTGTGTGAAGTATTGAAGTGAGCTTTGATCGTTTCAAGCAAAGTTCAAGTGCTTTGAAACCAAAGTTAATGCGGAGGGGGTAAACACGGGAGTCATAAAAATTGCTTGCGCGTCTTGCTAGTAGACCTTATAGTGGGTACGGCAAGTAAATTGCTAACAGGGGCAAATAGCAAGAGGCTAGTGTGAACGATAGGGAACCTTAAAGTGAAGGAACTCATCGAAATTTGTAGAGAAACTTGGCATTACTTTGGGCCGTGCGAAACGAATGCAAGCGATCCTTGAGATCATGAAGGATGGAGGAGTGTCGGCTGAAGAAGTCGATGAGGCCTGGGCGGATGTCAAAGCACGCCGCGAGGAAGCTGAAAGGCGCGAACGTCGCGAGCGCGAGGAGGCCGAGAGACAGGAGTGCCTCGAGTTGAAACGAATAGAATTGGCAGTCCTGCAGTGTTCGCAGGCGCCTAGCGTAGCTTCTCCGACGATTCAAGTCAGCGGTTATAGAATTCCGGACAAAACTGCCACCGTTCGTAGTAGGCGAGGACATGGCGAAGTACCTCGTCAAGTTTGAACACGTCTGTGAGCGAAATGCTTTAGAGCGGTCTCTTTGGGCGCGGAACCTGTTAGCTCTTCTTCCCAGCGAAGTGTCCGACGCGATAACTTGCTTGTCGAGGGAAGCGTCTGAGAGCTATGACGAGGTTAAGGAAGTGCTCTTGAGACGTTATAAGTTGCCACCTGAGGCTTTCAGACAAAGGTTCCGCTGTGCTAAAAAGGAGAATGAGTCACACGTTGACTTCGTGTTTCGTCCTAAAGCCAATTTAATTGAATGGCTCAGAGGCAAAGGTGCTTATGAAGACCGCGATAAAGTGGTAGAATGCATTGCATTGGAGCAATTCTACCGCTGCATCGAGGAGGATGTCAAGATTTAGCTGCAAGGCAAACTTGATGAAGTACAGCTAAGCAGGGCAGCAGAGTTAGCTGAGGAGTATTATACTCGCCGAAAGTTGCATAGCAGGGCAGTGCGCGTTGAAAAGAATGAAAAGAAAGAGGGCTTTTCAAAGAAACCTGATCAGCGGAAACCCGCTCCGCACCGTAATTTTAAGAAGAACCCGTCTCTTACGAAGGACACTGTAGGGGAAGGGCAAACGGAAGTGGAAAAATCGAGTGAGGTTCCTTAACAACGCTCTGATATCACACGGGCGTTTGAATCACGGAAGCCGCTAATCTGCTATAACTGCAAAAAGGAAGGGCACATCACGATAAACTATAAGCAAAAGTTTGCCTTTGCAACAATCCGAGAATCGGAAAAGAACATGCGGTTGTTAGAGCCGTATCTTCAAAAAATTAGGGTGAATGGGAAAACGTGTCGAGCACTTAGAGACTCAGCGGCAACCATGGACGTTGTCCATGCTCTATTGGTGTCTTCGGATGACTTTACAGGAGAATGCGCGTGGATTAGGCAAGTCGCCGAGGATCAGAGTGCTTGCTTACCAATCGCTACGGTTGTCATTGAAGGCCCATTCGGTAAGATTCGCACCGAAGCGGCTGTGTCTGTCGCTGTTCCCGATAGTTTTCCTTATCTTTTCTCTAACAACTCAGAGCAGCTTCTCAAATAGCAGGGTAAATCGTTTTTCCCCAACTTGGCGTACATGGCCCTCACGCGATCGCAATCGCGGAAGCTTTCGCAGACGCTTGATCTTGTTCAATGCTGTGAACCTTCAAGTGACCTTGGCGGTGAGTCGACGGAGCCTCAGAGAGGAAATTCTCCGTGTGAGTCATGTGAGCAGTCACTCGAGCGGCGCGTCGCCGAAGCGACCGGCGCGGTTTCCGTAGCAAGGGGAGACGACATGGCGCGATTGAGTCAGAGCGAGAGGGGTGCAACGCTCTCGCCTGTAGCGGAAAGTTGGATTGAGCTGTCGATGGTTGATCGAGAAACGCTCATTCGAGAGCAGCGTGAGGGCCTCTCGATAAAAGCGCTAATGGAAAGCGTAAACTGGGGAAAAAGAAAAAGAATGTTTCTTTTTTTGAGAAAGCAGTTCTTTTGTATCCGAGCTACTCAAATGCGCAAGGTCGCAAGTATGAACAGCTCTTGGTGCCAGAAAAGTATCGTCGCCACCTATTGGAATTGGCACATGAAAACGCGTGGGCCGGGCATCTCGGCATAAGAAAGAGCAAGGCTAGAGTTTCTCTTGAGCTTTATTGGCCGAAATGCTGGAAGGATATCGAAGACTTTGTACGCTCATGCGACACTTGTCAGAGAGCGGGGAAATCCGCGGACAAGTGGAAGGCACCCATGAAGCTTTTTAAAACCACTTATGAAGTGAAATTAGGAAGGCGGCCGAACAAACTTTACCACAGTAACTTGATGAAACCATACGTGCAACGTCAAGTGGTTATAAATCTGCTGTTGAATGCTTCAGAGGAAGAGGGAGCAGAAGTTTTGAGTTTTAATGCTGTAATCGAAAGGGGATCGGAGGTAATCTTGGAGCAGCTGAACCTAGAGCCTAAGTTAAGTGAAGTCCAGAAGGAGTACCTGAGAAGGAATGTTTGTTTTTATGTGAAATCTACACTCCCGTATTGTAGTTACACAGATGTGCAACGTCGCAAGTACGGGCAGCCCTCAGTCCCACATAGGTATCGTCGCCTTAAAATGGCCGGTTACTGAGGTGGAGCATGGTACCTTAACGGCAAAACTTTGACGTTCGCTAGAAAAAAGGAAAGCGTAATGCTAATGCAGACGCATTGAGCCGTGCGTTTAGTTAGTAGCTTCTTCACCTTTCATTTTCTCGCTGGCAGATCGGGGCAAAATTTTGACCTCAACACGACCTCAGCTGAGCGCTCTCGTCCAGAGTGAGCTCAACGAGCCAACTTTACGTTGTATTCTCTTTCGTTACGTTATTGTACGTGTAAAAATTTGAGTTGTCATTTTAAGAGTCTTCTGTCCCACATGTGCCTCTTGATGTACAAGGAACGAAATTCCGATGACACGTAGCTAGGTACATGTTGTACTATACTTTGTCTGGTGTTCTGTCCAGTGACCGAGGGCACTTGCTTGTGTCTTGTGTTGTCTGTTGTCAAACCGTTCTTGACAAGTTTCAGAACCATCGACAAGTGCTGAAACCAAAGATTCTCAGAAGAGACGAGCGAAGCTTGTCGACAAGTTGTGGTGACAAGCCAGTGGCGCTGGCATCCGTCCACAAGAATGGGATATGTTCCCGGAACAGAGTCTGCAGCTGCATTCTCCCCATTGCCCTGGAGGCAAACCTGGAGGGACCTGGCGAACGAGCGTGCCTGACATCCAAGCCACGTCGAAGCAGCTCGTCTTTCCGGCGCATTGTCTGGCGGCGGGGGTGCTATTATGCCTGCGAGTCCACAGTGAACGTCCATGCCTCTGAAAAAGGCAATCTGTGTCAAGGCCAGCTTGCGAGCCCACCTGACGCGAACAACTCAACGGTGTCCTCACGCGGCGCTGCCTTTCTGCCGCGCACGCACAGTAAGTCACCTAAGCCAGTGAGCCCGTCGAGCAAGCAATCGACTGCTTCCTGTCTGGCGAGTCTGATGCAACGCGTGGCGATGTCATTCGTCCTTGAATGCAGCCACGTGCAGCGTAGCGGCTCCAGATTTGATTAGAATGACGTGGCCCAGCGGTGACTCCATTGGAGGATTCTGACCTCACGACCAGCGGCACTTCTGGTTGGACATTTGGTTACTCAAAGAATCCACCTGGTGCATATAAAAGAAGCCCTGCGGCGCGTCGCGAGCAGTAGACCTATGTGTTAGAGAGGAGAGCTTGGCTCTTCGGGTCACTAAGCTGTTGGCCCCAGTTGCTGAATTTGTAACGCCTCTGTATATATGCTTTACATAAACCTTATTTAACTCACCGTCGTCTCGACGACTCGTCTCTCAGCTCTGCGCTGAAACAGTCGCGAGCTGAGAAACCTACGCTACCAAACGGCTGGTGACCTTCCCGGCGGAATTTGAAGCAGTGACGCCTTCGGGACCGTGTAGGCGTCGCCGTCTTTCGAAACAGTGGTTGCAATGGTGAGATTCGTGGCGCCCTTCGTAATGTCGTCGGAGGCGCGCTTCGCAACAGTGTCGAGCGAGTGAAGCAAAACATTTATTTGATATTTTGCGCAAAACCTTATGTGAACGGTATTCCGGAGGCTCTGCGTTAGAGGGCCTCGAGCCTGCAGAGGAGATGAACGAGCGCATTAGGTCACGTCACACGTGAGACATGATCGCCATCTGGCCGTTCTTTTGGGAAAACAAAGCGCTTGGCCCTGAGACGGGCGTGCGCGCCCGTCTGAGAGGTGATAAGGTGTAGAACTCAATGTTACGCGTAGGAGACACCGCTGTGTCACCTGAGAAAATTACTGGAAACAACGCTTCTTCGTGCAAGCAATTCATGGACCGCGCAGCGTGATAAGCGCTAAGATCCTTAGAATTACTTATGTATGCCTTTCCTAGTAGAAGACGAACATGCAGAATACACATGTGTTGTTATGGTGCCTCAGATAAGCGTAACATTTGCTTTATAATTGACAATCGCGCAAGTATGAACGCTGATTCTTAAGCAACATTGGTGGGCACTGCGGATGGGGTCGGTCGTTCGGGGTATCGGCTGGTGCTGTTTAGATTAGCCGGTGCGCGGTAACAATGAACAAACAGACAAATATACAGACAGACAGACAGACAGACAGACAGACAGACCAAAGTTTTTCGTGGAAGGTCTCCAAGAAGGACTACCGTCTTCAAAAATAAAAGAGGGGAGGGGTGGTCGAGTGGCCTAGGGAGTCGGATGACTTGCTCCTCTACTTTTGCTAAGTCGGGCGCTTCCGCGTACACTAGGATTTCTCCGCGTATTACAAAACATAAACCGAGTGCGCCAGTGCTTTGAAAAAAGCATCACTTCTATCTGCATCATCAACCAAGTACCCCAAAACAGGCTGATTATTTCAGTTAGATTGTTTGTTTACAAAAAGGCTTCAACAATTCAGAGCACAAGTAACTCCTCTATGGAAGACCATAAAGCCATCTCAGGGCACCGTTATGTGTTCAGAAAAAGTGGTTAACGATTTAGAGTACCTGGTACTTTACTATATACGGGAGAGCCGCTCAATGGGCCTCACACTTGATCTGGCTGTGTTCCCGAAAATTACGCCGAGGACAAGTTCACGACGATAAATCGAATTGCGTACAATTCACGCGGGGCAATTCCCTTCACTGCGATATCGAGCCATAAAATCTGCGCTCGTTAGCAGACCATAGATAGACAGACCTTTGTGTGTCTAGCGAAGTGTTCCACAATTGAGAATACTTGGTACTCTACTATGGGAGAAAGTTTTTAGGGGTGAAGCTCCTTAAGCAGGGGGTTGTATGTCCGCGATATAAGTAGTTGTAGTAGTAGCAGTAGTAGTTGTAGTAGTAGCAGTAGTAGTAGTAGTAGTAATAGTAGTAGTAATAGTAGTAGTAGTGGTAGAAATAGTAGTAGCAGTAGTAGTAGTAGTAGTAGTAGTAGTAGTAGTTGTCGTTGTAGTAGTAGTTGTAGTACTGTTAGTAATAATGTAGTAGGTAGCGAGCACCATGGCCGGACTAGAGGAGTGGCACGCGTGAACTCTTTTGAATTGACGAGGAAACCCACGCACATTATTCATAAATACAGAAATAGTTGTTTTCTGATGAAATAACCTACAGATACGAGTATCGGTGGCTTAATATCTAATAAAGCTGGCCTTTAATGTGATGCTTTTTAAAAGAACTAGTGACAGAAGGACGCACTTTCAGCACTGTCTGACGAGAAAGGGTTGCCACATTTAACTCACTGGGCGTCACCTTTTTGGTTTTAGCAAGGTTTAGCGAGGTTCCGACCACAGTGCCATGAACTAGCGGCGGTGAGAGGTGGGCACTAGACACGACCCGCAAGGCGTAAGAGAGTGCGTGAGTGCCACCTCTCGTTTACCCCCGAATGCAGAGTTGTTACTTGGCTCGCGCCTTCAACTTGACTTGAGCAAGTCGGCATGAAGCAAACAGCGGACTTCAAAATGCCCAAGTCAGCCTTCGCGTTTCATAGATGCTCAGGCTGTCTTGCTTGGTCCAGTCACGAACGAGCTTCAAAGCAGAAACACGCTGCTCGCCTGCTAACGAGGTTAATAATGAAGTTGTTCGCGTAAGGCACGTATTACAGCAAAAAAGACCATACATTTTAAAATAACTATAAAAACGAAGTGACACAGGCATATCTTTTGCCATTTTACGGCTAACAACCGGCACGTGGTGCCTGCCGCCCAGCGATGCGCAGTGTTGCTTCTGTGAAGCGTTCGTTGCCCGCTGGTTCTAGTGACCACCCAAATGTGGCGTATTTCTCTGCGCTTGCGTGTTGGAGGCAAAACAAGCATCGCATTGTGTTCTTCTGTCGTTATTTTTTTTAATCGAACGCGACGGCATGTATTTTTGCTGACCTGGCTCACGAGGTAACGCAATTTTCACGGTATCCTCCTTTCTGTACGCCTGTGGACATGCTTGTAGCTGGCTAGATCGCAGTTATTTACGAAAACTAAAAAAAATGTTCTGCGAACAAAAGTGATTCATATCCTTTTGTTGAACTTGGTAAACAAGAGAAAAAGCGGAGGTCAGGTCATTGCCCTCCGCAGAATTTCGTCTCGCGGGGTGTGCTGCATGGCGGTGTAGGGGGAGGCGCATTATCAAAGACCCATGAAAGGGCACCTCTTTTTTTGTGTGTGTGCGGAATTTGACGTAGCGTTGTGCTACAAGCGATACCTTTCTGAGCGAGAAACAGCGCTCAAGACAAGACAAAAGAATAGGCGAGGCACACAGACACAACGCCGAGTCAATTTTGTACCGAAAGAGACGGAAAATGTCGTCATGTTTTACAAAAACAGAAATAGCCTTTGCAGTTACCGAACACTTCAGCGTCGTCACCACCGGACTATTATACGCACGTGTGTGTAGTCGACACAACCTGTAACGCTAGGGAACTCAGCCACTTCATAAATGTCTCGCATAACTATAAAGAGTTCTGCCGGCTGCGGAAAGCACACCAGCATCGTGTACAGGTGCTTTGCGATGAATAGCGTCACTTTTCTGACTGCCCGGCACACTGTCGACTACGGAATGCGAACGAGATTCTCGGTGGCTCTTTGGAATGTGCCAGTGCTGTAAAACCTGAGAGCAATCAGTAGCTGTAAAACTGGAGGCACAGGCTGTCTTCGGTAGTCCCCACTTTCTCGGAGCGGTCACATAACCAGCAGCTGCCGCACGCCGTTCTTCGTGTACCGAGCGTGGAATTGTTGCCCGTCGTACAACTCTGTCCGATTTCCTCGGTCACGTGAAGCGGGTTCAAGAATCTTCGGCAGGCAGTGCGCCTCAGAAAATCTACGCCTATGGTGAGGCAAGCAAACTCAAAAGCGGCCACCCTCCGCGTGACGTCCATTCGAGAGGTGGCCATGTTGAAATAACACATGAAGTCGCTTTCAAGCTAGCCCCGCAACTGACTTGAATTTTGTCCTGACTTCAATCCAGCCAAGTCGCCTTCAAGTCGCCCGCAAGTTTGAGAACGATTTATGGTGACCGGCAAGGCTGTCTTGAGTCAAGAAAGAGTCAAGTACGAGTCAAGTAACATCTCTGCATTCGGGGGTTAGTCTTTCAAATATCCACAGGATGGCAGTACTTCTATATGTTGAATATATCATGAAGAGATGCTAGACGGTGGTACTTGGATTGTTTACTAGAGGGACGGACGGATGAATGGACGAATGGACAGACAGAGAGATGCACAGTTGGACGCACGGACGCATGGATGGATGGACGCACATACGAACGAACGCACGGACGGCCGCACAGACGGACGGAAGCAACAACGAACAGATGGATGGAAGCGCGGACAAACTGAAGGATGCTTCGCCCCACTCATTATTATACACTCCGTGGTATGCTGTGATTTTCTTCCGTGGTGTACGTTTGTTTAGAAAAAGTGGGTAACAATTTAGAGTTCTAGCAACGTTACTATAGCAGAGCATAAAGCCATCCTGTGGGCTTCACACTTAATGAAGCCAGGTGTGTTTGAAGTTGTGGTTAACAATTTAGACTACTTAGTACTCTACTTTGGGAGAGCTGAAAGCCGTCCCGTGGGGCCACCATTCTTTAAGAGGACATGTGTGGGCTACGTAACCCGTTGTTAGCATCACATAGTTTGTATATAAATCCGTTAGAGCAAGCGCAAAATGTCAACCTTAGTCGTTTCAGCAACAGTACTGACACACGTTTTTTCGGATTTTTTTTCGAGTTGGCGAGTTTTTACCGCTTGGTATTCCGATAAAACGAACAGTTAGGTACACCTTCCACACCAAGCAGCAAATCTTTATTTCAAACTCACCTTTTTCTTAAATATTTTACCGGTGTTTATGAATTTTGGCTTGCGTAAAACTAAACCACGCAGTTTGATATCAATGATTCGCCCTTCATGCAAAAATGCCTGTGCGTTTCAATACATAAGCATGATTTGGAATGGCTCCACCTGGCCGGTCATGAGGCCGCCTTATCTGACAGTGGTAATAATGGTCGTCTGCCGACCCAGGTGACGTGTTGGATACCGGCTGTGGTGATCGCATTTCGACGGAAATGGACGCCTAAAGACCCGCGTGCTGTGATTTGTGTGCACGTTGAGGAACGCAGGGTAGTCAAAATTTCTGGCGCCCTCCCCTAGCGTGGCGCTCGAAATCTCATCACTGTTTATGTATGTAAAACCCCATGCACTTTTCGTAATGTTACGTTAATGGGTCCCTTTGATAAATGAGCAAAAAATGTCGCAGATTGGCTGCAAGGGCAAAAGAATGAACGTGGGAACAAGAAACTGGATTGTTATGCGAAGTAAGGCTTCCTTTTACCCATAGTTCTCACTGAAGTATGCGCTTCTAAAGGCGAAGCTTCTTAAGTCATGATTCGTGCGTCCTCGATGTATGTAGCAGTAGTACTCGTCGTCGTAGTAGTAGGTAGGCACCCCCACGACCGCACGTGAGTAGCGCCACACGCGCGCTCTTTTGAACTGAGGAGGAAACCCGAGTACCTTAACCATGAATAAAAAGATAGTTGTTCCTGATGAAATACCCTAGAGAGACGTGTATCGGTGACCTAATCTTCAATAAAGTGTGCCTTGAGTTTGAGGCTTACCAAAGAACTCGGCAGATCCCACTTACCGTGGGTATCGATTATATGTGCAGCACTTTAAATTGGGCAAAACGTTACGAGATTAAGGTAAATGATGCCGTACATGACTTCCATATCATATTTATCTTGTTTGGATGTGTCGTTTGCCTTCGTCATCTATTCACGTCACGTGGTACCAAACTTAGTATAAGTGGAGCTTGCGAAATGGCCACGAGAATGCAATGAGCGTGCTATGCTGTCGTATTCTTACATGGCACGTGTGTGAGGCTTATCATGTTTGCCCCAGTAATTTATTTTGTCATCCATTGACCTAACGTGACACTAAATTTAGTATGCGTGGAGCTAGCGAAACGGCCGCGAGCGGATCATGAAGGGCTGATTATACTCCAGTGTAGCGTTGACGCGCGCGCACGCTACATTGGAGTATATAGCAAAGCGCGTGTACTCCTTAGTCTGACGCCAGGCTTGACCAGCGTCCGTCGGCGTGGCCCGATGGCAACCGGTGCGAAATGCGACATGCTGCAGTTCGTGCCGATGCGTCTTCCAGACATCATGGCGTCTCCCTCTTTTAGTGACGGAGGGACGTCGCACGCGCTAAAACGCTCATAAAGTCAAAGCAATGCCGCGGGGCGCGCGCCTGTGCGTATAAGGTAGGACCGGCGCCTGGCGTGGCAACGCCGGCGTGACACGACGAAATAAACGCCGGCGAGCACGCGCAAAGGCGAAATGTCGAAATGTATTGGCGCCTTGACTGTGGTGTGTAGTCATGCTTCCACATAAGACGCATCTCGCGATTATCATGTTTTTACCAGTCACGTACTTTCGCAATTCATTGGCGTCACATAATACCAAATTTGGCATATGTGAAGCTAGTGAAGCGCCCGTCGACGCTCCATCTGTGTGGCATGTAGTCACGTTGTCACATGACACGCATGTCGTGATTATCATGTTTGGATGTGTCATTTACCTATGTCGTCTGTTCACGTCGCATAATATCAAGTTTAGTACATGTTAAGCTAGCGAAACAGCCGCGATCGCATAATGAACGTAGCATGTACACATTTTGTTACACGACACGCTTCTCATGTTTATCATATTTGCACTGGCATCATACTTTTATGATCCATTCACGTCCTGTTATACGAAATTTGGTATAAGTGAATCTAGCGAAATGGCTGTGAGCGCATCATCAGTGTGGCATGTAGTAATCTTGTTAAATGACATGCATGTCGTGATTATCATGTGTGGATCTGTCATTTACCTATGTCGTCCATTCTCGTCGCGTAATACCGAGTTTGTTACATGTGAAGCTAGCAAAACGACCGCGAGCACATCAGAAGCTTGGCATGTAGTCATGTTGTTACATGACACGCATGTCAGAATTTTCATGTTAGGGTCTGTCACTTGTGTTCCTCATGCAGTCATGCCATACCATACCACTTTTGCAAATAGCCGTTTGAACGAAACCACCGCAAGAGCTGCAGGACCATGAAAAGTATATCACTACATTCATGACATACATATCATGATTTTTGTGTTATGAGTAATGAAATGTGTTCTTCATACAGTCCTGTTATGCCATACGAAGTTTGGTATCGATATCATTATCGAAACGGCCAGGAAAACTAAAAGTCGTAGGCAGCTAGATAGATAGATAGATAGATAAATAGATAGATAGATAGATAGCCACATAGATAGATAGATAGATAGATAGATAAATAGATAGCCAGCTAGATAGATAGATAGATAGATAGATAGATAGATAGATAGATAGATAGATAGATAGATAGATAGATAGATAGATAGATAGATAGATAGATAGATACGCTCGAAGTCGCAGAAGTTCGCTAAGAAATGCTTCACATTTAAAAATTAGTAACACAAGGACGCACTTTGGGCATTATCTGACTTGAAACGATGGCCACGTTTAACTTGCTCTCCGTAACTTTTTTGGTTTTAGCAAGGTTGAGCGATGGCGGGGCCGCAGTTCCTTGATTTAGCGGCGGTAAAAGTTGGGAACTAGACACGAAGCGCATGCCCTAAGAGAGTGCATGTGTGCCGCTCCTCTTGTCCGGCCGTGCCACCTTCCGTTTAGTTCTCGAATGTCCGCTGGATGGCGGTGTTTACATGCTGAACATATTATGAAAAGGTGCAAGATGGCAATGCTTGGAACGTTCACTAGATGGACGAGCGGATGGACAAACCGACAGTCGAACAGATGCACGGACTTGCGGAGCAACAACTGAGAGACGAACGGAAGCGTGGACGAACTGACGGACGCTTCGCCGCAATCATCATCATGCACTCCATGTATATGCAGTGATTTTCCCACACTCTTCTACGTGCGTTCATTGTCTTTTAAGAGCCTTCCGATGGTCTTCTAATGTTGAATGCAATACGTGCTCCTAATTTGATTACTTCACATCTCCAATTTATATTAAAACTACCGTAAGAACACAACTTTCTTGCATGAGATAATATAACCTTTGACTTCTTCATAATTTGCGCGTGCCTATAAAGATGTTTTCATAATAAATTTATTGATGATTTTTTCCGTATACGCTTCCATTTGCAAGACGCTCACTTTTTGCTAATTCTTTTTTTCGCAATGCTGCTAACACAAAAATTGCTTCTGTGGCCGTGCAAGTACTTTTTGGAATATATCAGCAACAAGTAATGGAATATATCAGCAACAACAAGCAACAAGCAACAAGTTTTGGAATTATGAACAAGTACCGAGTAAATTATATAAAGATGTAATAAATGTATATAAAAATCACTTCGCAGTTTATGCGGCTTGTAACCATCGCCATGGATTTTTTCTATGAACTGCGCAATATTAAATATTCACATCTCCTAATACTTTCTTCTATAGTTCGCAATCACTGTTGAAACAAATTTCTTCACCAGTATAGCTGTACTTATCCACTAACTTGCCCAATTTTCTTCTCGCAGTAAAATAAACAAAAGCTATGGTAACATTTCAGCGACTTCACTTCTGGCAGCTGGACTCAGTGGATGCCATTTCGTGAAAGCTACTGTCACCACCTCCTCCTCCAACTGATATGAGGAGTTTCAGCGATGGTCTTCTTTGGCGCAACTCAGCAAGCGAGGTGAGTGCTTCGTAGCCACCTACAGGGTTGAGGTCGACGGTATAGTCATTGCCTATGGTGGCAAAGCCCATAATGACGTGGCTACATAGACTAACATCGACCATGGCAAAAGGCAGTGAGTATGGGGCCCTGGCTGGGGATGGCAGGTAGCAAACATTGTTGAATGACTCTGTAAGAGGACAACGAGTTATTTAGGGGATCCTGCGTTGCACCTGTGATATAGGACGCAGTGTCTGCTAAAAAAATCTATCCTACAGCGCCTAAAGCTATACCGCTCGAAATTTATTGTAATAAAGATATCCTTAGTATAAAACAACTCTCATGCTTTAATGTTAGACACATAGATGCATGCACGTATGCCAGTTTGTGATTGCTAAATTACCAAACTTACTGCTCGCAGTTTGAACAATGTTGTTTGGAGGAGTTGGAGTGAGAGCCACTTCCAGCTAGAGTGGAAAGTTCAGCGGCGTGAGCGGAATTTCTCTTTTGTAAAATGTATTTTCGCAGGATAATTACTCTAATCACCGGGGTTAGGTCATTATTGTATTGTTGGTCAATTCTTATCTTCCTGCAATTTTTTTCTCTGACTCATCACTAAATTGTTGTTCTGTCAATGTTTTTTTGCATTTGAATGATCTATTACTGATCGTAATATTCTGTATTTTCTAGCAACCTTCACAAAGCTTCAACTGTTATGGGATACACATTATTTGATGATACATTTCCAAGCATAATCTTGTGCTCTGTTACGTTATTTCTTTGCTACAGTCATAGCAGCTTCGAAACTTTCCTTCATATTCTTTGCTGTAGTATATTGGCGAACAAGACTCATCGCTCGCGAGCATTGTGGCCTGTATTAACAACAGCCATTGAGTGAGTAGATTATCCTCTGATTCTGGCTTAACTAGTTGTGGCACTTTTGAAGTTTTTCAATGCAACTAGTGTCTATAGCGCATTGTGGTCCTATCACCCCTCGTCTCTTTTGTTTTTTATCCGTGATTTATTCAGCAATCTTATGAGCGTCCCCATTCATCCCTACCCTTCCATTACTCTATCTTATCAAATAACCGTCCGAGCTCCAATTTCACCATCCCGCCTCTTCCTCAACTGTAGGGTCTTACAGTTTTCAACTATCATAAACTCAAGTTTACGCACGAAAACCTTCTGCTGACACACTACCATGTTGCGGTTCGAAATTCACATGATAGAAGTGAAGTTAGAAGTGGGGTTAGAAAAAGATATGGCCCTCACATGAAGCAAAGAGAAATATTAAAAAATCATAAGCATCGTGTTCTGTTCGAGCCATGATCTCTTAATGATTAGGCTATTTTTTCTGAAAAGAAACCTCAGAATATATTGTGCGTGATGTGTGACAGTAGAAAATAGTTCATGGCACTTTTCTTCGAACAACGATATTGACGCAATGTGACTTCAAGTTGAGCACACTAGCCGATGCTTGTGCCCTCCAGATGGTTTGCGATGCACGAGCCTGCGGGGCCCAGCTGTGCGCGAACCGTGTTGGAAAAAACAAGAACGCGGAAGAAGTGGTAGAAGTGAACTCTCCAGACAACTAGGAGATTTCGTTCTAGCTGTGTTAATATTCGCGGGCACAAGTTAGCCCTGCCTACGTTAGCTTAATGAAAGTGTTCATTGAACCGTTCGTTACAAATCTGGTTAAAGTTCTGGGTGCATGCCAAGCCCTTTTCAAGTGACCGAGAACAGTCCAGAACCACAACGATTTGGACCCAACGAGCTGACACCTGTTCATCAGCGCTGCAGTCGACGCCTAAGTGGTGTGGGTCATGAATATTCACCTTTATCGACTTCTCTTAGAAACTCAATCGCTGTGAACGGCAACGCAACCGACATGACAGCTCACGTCCCTCCAGCCAGCATCGTAGAGAATCAGCCGATGCTACTAAAGCCTTTCCACGGTGAAAGCTACGAGGACGCAGAGGACTGGCTTGAACAATTTGAACGTGTCGCAAAGCCTAACGGATATGGGGAAGAGCGCAAACTTGGAAGTGTTTACTTCGCGCTTGAAGATAGCGCACCAACATGGTATAAAAACCATGAAGGTACCTTCCGGTCGTGGGATGTCTTTTGACGGGAGCTGCTCACTGCTTTCCCAAACACAGACTGAAAAGAGGGAGCTGAAGCTGCGCTCCAGACAAGAAATCAGCGAAATAACGAAACTGTCGCCATGTATGTGGAAGAGATGTATCGCCTATTCCGTCGAGCGGATTCAAATATGAGCGACGACAGGAAGCTGCGTCATCTGATGCGAGGCGTGAAGCAAGAACTGTTTTCCGGACTAATTTTAAGCCTGTCGCCCACCATCGCCGAGTTTCGCTCTGAGGCGACTACAATGGAAAGGACGCTACAACAGCGAGCAAGATTATACAGCCGGCATGTGATCATCAGTTCCTTGGGCATGTTGCCACCAGTCCTCGGTAACGGCATGGAAGCACTACGCGAGGTGGTGGGGTCTGCTGTGCGATAAGAGCTCCAGAAGCAGCGCCTTGACCAGAATGCTCCAATGCTTTTGTCTCTGACCGATGTGATCCGTGAGGAGGTCAGGCAGGTAATACGCGAACCTTCGAGCAACGCACTGCCAGAGCCGCCACTACGACAGAAGACTAAAATGACGTATGCCTATGTGCTACAACGAGGACCTCCAGGACGTTCGGACGTCGCAGCAGCTGCACCTATGCAGTATCGGATGTCGCCGAGCACCCTGCAGCTAACGCCAGAGAGTAGACTAAGGAAGAGCGATGTATGGCGCACTCACGACAGGATACCACTTTGTTACCACTGTGGGGAGGCTGGCCACCTCCACCGAACGTGCCACTACCACCGGACAGGACTACGTGGTTTTCCTGTCAATTCACCACGACCACGAAATGGTGGACGTCCCTTCAAAATTTTAGAATACCTGTCAGGTCGTCAAAGCTCAAGTGGCTTCCAACGACACCAACCTCGTGCAACGACAACGGGGAGGTATGTGATGCCTAGCCCCCAACCTTCAAGAAGCTCCCTAAGGTCTCGTTCCCCAAGCCTGCATCGGGAAAGCTAGATTCAGCGACCTGTGGAAGCAAGACCGCTGTCAACGCTAATGCAGAAAAACCTCCATTGCTGACTCTGCGCGTTGACCGACTCAGAAACTGTTGCTTCGATAGTGACCTTGCTTCCAATTTACGTGTGCTCGTTGACGGCTACGAAGTCATCGGACTGGTAGATACAAGCGCAGATTATTCAGTGATGAGTAGCGGACTTTCTGAAATACTGAAGAAAGTGCTGACTCCTTGGGAGGGACCACAAGTTGGCACAGCAGGAAGGCAGCTCATTGACCCTACTGGAATGTGCACAGAAGAATTGGAATACGGGGTTTCACGTATGCCGCCAGGTTTATTGTGCTGCCTGATAGCTCAAGAGACTTGATTATCGGTATGGCTTTCTTACGAGCTAATGGCGCTGTAATATAACTTGCGAATATCATCCGTGTCATTCTCGACCACGCACGCGATTACTACCTTTGAAATGGAAGAAAACGTATATGACCTTTGTATTGCAGGTAATGGCGCCATGGTGCCGCCAAGATCGAGCATCTCTGTCGCAGTAACCAACAAAGCATTCAGTGAATTTGAAGGATTTGCTGACAACAACACTGCCTTAATACTTCAAAAAGGAATCTGCATGATCGAGGCCTTGTCATGTTACGTGACGGATGTACAAATGTTCTACTTACAAACTTTGGAAATGAGGAGCAGCACGTTGCAAAGGGAACCGTCATCGCCAGTCTGAACGATTTCGTCCTGGTTACAGAGCTGCGCACTTTCGAAATCAATGAGTGTAATTTCCAAGACGTGGAGTCTGTCCTTGCAGCCATCGACATTGAGCCAGGGCTACTACCAAGCAAAAAAGAGCAAATAGAGGGTCTTGTAAGGGAATTCGCCGAATGTTTCGCGTTGTCATCTAAAGTTCGACGCACTCCTATCGCCAAACATCGCATCATTGTCGATGAGTCAGTGAGGCCAATATACCAGCATCCTTACCGAGTGTCACCAAGAGAAGGAAAAGCTACTGGTAATCAGGTTAAAAAATGCTCAAAGACAATGTAATTCAGCTTTAATCAAGTCTATGGGCGTCATCTGTTGTTCTTGTTGTTAGTACACATTTAGCAGTGAGCCGAAGAACTTTATTGACAGAAACGCGGAGGTAAAGCCGACCAGCAGTCAAGCGAAGCGAGTGCGAGCAGCAACAGCACTCTTCCTTCTCTTCTTTCACTGGTGCTCCAGCCTGTGCCTTATATGAATGCTACAAATCACTCCCCCCAGAAAAGGAGCCATACTGGCGACCTATGGACCGGGTAGGATGGGTGGGTCATAGTGCTGTTTCAGTCGATTGACATGAAAACTTACGCGGCCGCGACGGCGTGGGTCTGTCAATGGTTGAACCGGCTAAACAGTATAGTTAACCGGTGAGGACTGACGTAAGACATGGTAGAGGCCTTCGTACTTTGGCCCGAGCTCGGTGGAAAGACCAGGAGCAGATGAGCGAACGCGAAGCCATACCAACGTGCCAGATAAATATGACTGCGCGGGCAGGTTTTCGTCGTGACGGTCCTTCTGATACGCTTCATCTTGTGCGGTTAAGGAACGTGCGAGTCGCCTGCGATCTTCCGCATAGGTGGCGACTTCGGATAGACTTGTGGATTCGGAAGCCCCTGGATGGTACAAGAGAGTCGTGTCCACGAATGAGGAAGGTTCGCGCCCGTAGAGAAGAAAGAACGGAGAGAATCTTGTCGTATACTTAGTGGCGCTATTGTAAGCGTAAGTACCAAAGGGGAGTATGCGGTCCCAGTTGTTGTGGTCAGCGGACACATATATAGACAGCACGTCGCCCAGTGTGTGGTTAAATCGTTCAGTCATTCCATTTGTTTCAGTCATTCCACGTACATAGACAGCATGTCACCCAGTGTGCGGTTAAATGGTTAAGTCATTCCATTTGTTTGCGCTTGTTGTTCTATGCACAACGTTTCATTCACGAAGAAGGGCTTGTATGGCTTCGGAAAGAAGCGTACTTTCCACGGTCGCAGAGTAGCTCACAAGGCGAGCCATGGCCAAGAACAAGATTGTGAAGGATAAACAATTCAACTTCACGTTATGTGGCCTCTCGCAGTGCAGCAGTTTCTGCATAGCGTGTCAAGTGATCGATAGCGACAACCACCCAGCGGTTCCCGCCAGGAGTGTAAAAAAGGGGACCGTACAAGTGAATTCCGATGCAGTCAAAAGGTCGGGATGGGCAAGGCAACGGCTGCAGTTGTCCATTGGCTATGTTAGGTGAGCATTTTCGGCGTTGACATTTGGAACACGAACGTACGTACTGTCGGACAAATCGGTACATTGCGTGCCACTAGTACTGCAGCCGGAGGCGTGCATACTTTTTTATCACACCGGCGTGGCCGCATTGACGATCCGCATAAAAAGAGTCACAAATAGCAACACGTACGTGGCGAGGAATCACAAGCAGCCACTTGCGGCCGTCGGAGAGGTAGTTGCGACGGTACAGGAGTCCATCGCGGATGGCGAAATGTCGAGCTGTACGTCGTAGTGACCGCTTAGCGGTACGTTGGGTTGGCTGAGACAGTACCTCTATCATAGAGACTATCCAAGTGTCCAGGCGCTGCTCGGAGTGCATGTCAGTGAACGAAGGTGCCTGCAGCATCGAGACTGGAAACAGACGCACTTCCATGTTTATGGGGAAGTGTAGTGCGAGAAAGTGCATTGGCATCTGAATGTCGGCGGCCCGACCTGTAGATAACACGGATATCATAGTCTTGGAGACGCAGTGCCCAACGAGCCAGACGGCCAGACGGGCCTTTTAGTGACGATAACCAGCAGAAAGCATGGTGATCAGTCACGACGTCAAATGGACGGCCATAGACGTAGGGTCGAAAATTTGTAATTGCCCAAACAATGTTGAGACATTCGTTTTCTGTGACCGAATAATTTTCTTCAGCCCTAGTAAGAGTGCGAATGGCATAAGAAACTACGTACTCGTCGCAGCCAGACTTGCGTTGAGCAAGAATAGCACCAAGGCCGACTCCACTAGCATCGGTGTGGATTTTGGTAGGGGCATCTGGGTCAAAGTGACGAAGAATCTGTGGACATGTCAGCAAATGACGTTGTTTCGCAAATGCGTCATTTTAAGTGGAAGACAACGCCAAAATTTCTTCACTGTCAGAAAGTAGCTCTGTTAAAGGGGCTATTACAGATGCGAAATTACGGAGAAATCGACGAAAATACGAACATAAGTCGATAAAGCTCCGGAGTTCTGTTAGTGTCGATGGCTTAGGAAACTGAGCAACGGCACGGAGTTTCGCAGTGTCAGGTAGAACACCATCCTTGCTGACAACATGCCCTAAGATGGTGAGCTTCCGGGCGGCGAAATGGCACTTTTTCAAATTTCGTTGGAGCCCCGCATGTGTGAGGCATTCCAGGACACTTGCTAGGCGCAGGAGATGGGTGTCAAAGTCTTTTGAAAAAACGACGACATCGTCCGGATAGCAAAGACACGTAAGCCATTTGAAGCTTCGAAGTTTGTTGTCCATCAGACGCTCGAAGGTGGTAGGGGCGTTGCGAAGAACAAACAGCATCACGTTATATTCGTACAAGCCGTTTGGAGTTGCAAATGCAGCCTTGGCGCGGTCAGATTCCTCCATGGGTACTTGGCAGTATCCTGATCAAAGACACAGCGAGGACAATAACTCTGTTCCTTGAAATGGTCGAGAGCATCGTCAATTCTGGGGAGCAGATAAACATATTTGCGCATGATCTTGATAAGGCGCCTATAATCAACATAGAATCGAATGCTCCCATCCTTCTTTTTGACCAGTACCACTGGGAAAGCCCCCGGACTGTTGGACGGCTGTATGACGCCACGATTGAGCATATCAGACACTTGATCGTCAATAACTTGGCGCTCAGAATGAGAGACCCGTTATGGACGCTGACGCAATGGTGCGTGGGCGCCGGTGTCTATACAATGAAGAATTGCAGATGTTCGGCCCAAATTGGTTTGCTTGAAGTCGAAAGACTTCCGAAAGCGGTCGAGAAGTGTCAAGAGCTGGGTTCATTTGACAACGGGAAGGTCCGAAACAATCGATGGAAGGAAGGCGTCCAGGAAAGATGTAGTGAACGAGGGAGCAGGAGTAAAACTGGCGACCTGAAGGCTTGTTGCACAATCGAGCAGTTGACTGGCGCGAACACAATCAATGTCTTCAAAACAGCCGATGCATTCGCCACTGAATAATCTGGCTGGCACTGAAAGGAGATTCGTGGCGTAAATGGTTGCGGAGGCGTTTTCGGCCATCAGAAGAGCAAAAGGTAAAAGGACTTTTTTTCGATAAGTGAAGTGTTCAGATGGCGTGAACATGACGTTCGAAAAAGCACCATGGTCGCAGGAGATCGGCACAATAACCGACGACATAGGTAAGGTATCCGTGTATGCGGCGACAACACGAGAAATGAAAGGCTTGGTAGAATCGTCGTCTGCGAGTGATGAGAATTCCAGTTCGGCTCGTGCACAATCAACAACAACATGATGCGTGGAAAGGAAGTCCAGGCCTAATATCACGTCATGCGAGCAGTGTGAAGAAACGATGAATTCGACCACGTACAGAATGTCCTGGAGGAGTAGCTGAGCCGTGCACGTTATAGAAGGGTTTACTTGATGCGTGGTTGCCGTACGCAGGGAGAAGCCAGAAAGCAGAATCTTAACTTTCTTTAACTTGCGGCACATTGCTTCACTTAATACAGACACGGGAGCTCCAGTATCGATTAATGCTTGAACGGCAACACCTTCAATATAAACAGTTATTTAGTTAGTGGGTAGAGGACGAGGCCTTTTAGAGTTCGACAGCAGCGCAGTTCCTGCCTCCGGAACTGCGATGGTCCGTTTTCGTTTGGGCAGGAGATGCACGTCGAAGCATCGGTGAAGGCGAACGTTGGCGTGGGGAGGGTGATCAGTGCTGGTTGAAGGCGTGGCGGCTCGGTGGAGGGGTATCCGTATAGCAACGAGAAGTAGCGTGTGTGATAGCTCTTTGTGGGCGCAGCCGTAGGTTTCATCGATGGTACCTGGATGAAGGACGCGCCGGTGACAGAACCGCTCAACGTGGCCAGGCAGACGACAATAGTAGCAAATGGGTCTGTTATCCGGTGTGCGCCAAGAATTATTGGAAAGCATTGAAGGACGGCGGGAAAGGGGAACTTGCAAGCCTGCCAGTACGCGTGTTGCGTAGAAGGCGTTCGTTTGGTGCGCAGAATCGACGACGTTTGATGGCACATGGGCCGGTCTTCGCGCGACGCCAGCGTAAGTCAGGGGAGCGGACACAGGTGGTGGCTGGTGCGTGGGCGCGAGTGCCTCGCAGACTTGCTCTTTAATGGTTTAGCGCAGCGACGAGGTCAGCCCGTGAGTATTTCTGGGAAGGAAGGGCGCAAGACACAATTGGCGAGCCACTTCCTCTCGAATGAAGTGTTGGATTTGCGGCGTCAATACTGTCTGTACCGATAAAATTGCACCAACGGTCAATGTTGACGTGGTCATTATGTCGAAAGTAGGGCGTCGTGTTGAAATGCGCTGTGTTCGCAACTCATCGTATTTTTGGCAGTGCTGGATGACTTCCGCAACTGTTCGCGGGTCTTTCGCCACCAACATGTGAAAGGCATCATCTTCGATGCCCTTCATAATATGCTGACCTTGACTGTTTCGGACGTGTCTGGATTGTAGTGACGGCAGAGGCCCAAAACGTCCTCGATGTAGGACGTGAAATCCTCTCCAGACAGTTGGGCGCGATCTCGCGAGCGCTGTTCTGCGCGGAGCTTGCGCATTGTTGGTCGGCCAAACAGGCCCGCGAAGGTGATCTTGAAAGTGGCCCAGTCGGTAAGCTCAGCTTCATGGTTGTTGAACCAGAGCTCCGCTACTACTCTCAGGTAAAAGTGGACGCGGCCAAGTTTTTAGGTTTCGTCCCACCTATTATTGACGCTTACTTTCTCGTACAAAGAAAGCAAGTCCTCGACGTCCTGCTCATCCGTGCTGCTGAAGATGTCGAAGTCCCGCTTTCTCGGGACACCGGGACAGCGGGCAGGTGGGGGTGTAGGACTGGTCTGCTGTGCAACGTCGGTGAACATCGTTGACGGCGAAGGTAGAGTTCGGTTGCGGAGTTCCAGGATGGGAAAAGAATCCAGCACTCTCCACCACTTGTTAGTGCGCCTTTAGCAGTGAGCCGAAAACTTTTTATTGGGAGAAACGCAGAGGTAAAGCCGAATAGCTGTCAAGCGGAGCGAGCGCGAGCAGCAACAACACTCTTCCTTCCCTTCTTTCACTGGTGCTCCTGTCTGTGCCATATATCAATGCTTCATTGAGAAGAAAAAAGACCAAACCTTACGTTTCTTCATTCATTACCGGAAGCTCAACGCCGTCACCAAACGGAATGTTTATCCTCTTCCAAAAATTGATGACACTCTGGATAGGTGGCGAAATGCCAGGTATTTTTCCTCATTGGTGCTTAAAAGTGGATATTGGCAGATAGAAGTTGACGAAAGAGATCGCGAAAAGACAGCGTATGTGACCGGACGGTTTATATGAGTTTAAGGTACTCCCTTTTGGGCTTTGTTCAGCACCCTCCACATTCCAACGGATGATGGACACGGTGCTTTGTGGTCTGAAATGCCAGTCGTGCCTGGTTTATCTCGACGATGTTGTAGTCTTCTCTGCTACCCTCGATAAACATTTGGAAAGGCTACGGGCTGTGCTCACTACGATAAAGTCAGTGGACTTGACAATAAAACCACAGAAACGTCATTTGGCTTCCGTGAGCTCTTTTTTCTTGGCCATGTCATCAGTGCAGAAGGCGTCTGCCCAGACACTGCAAAAACTGAAGCCGTAGCGAAATTTCCGACGCCGACAGACAAAAAGGCTGTTAGGTAATTTTTAGATCTCTGCGCCTATTATCGACGGTTTGTTTAAAAATTATTCACGAATCGCTGAACTACTGACGTGGCAGACAAAAGAGGAAATGCCTTTCGTATGGTTTGCCGAACAAGAGGATGCCTTCAATGAACTGCGAAAGTGTTTTGA
Source organism: Rhipicephalus annulatus (assembly GCA_013436015.1). Classification (NCBI taxonomy): domain Eukaryota; kingdom Metazoa; phylum Arthropoda; class Arachnida; order Ixodida; family Ixodidae; genus Rhipicephalus; species Rhipicephalus annulatus. The sequence continues at coordinate 91,222 of WOVY01011725.1, forward strand.
AAGCCACCCTGTTCTGGCGCATTTTGTCATGGAAGCGGAAACCGATATTCACAAGGATGCAAGCAATGTAGGTCTTGGGGCCGTGCTCATCCAACGGCAAAAGGGACAAGAACGAGTCATTGCGTATGCCAGTCGCACTCTTTCGAAAGCTGAGGTGAACAACTCAGCGACCGAAAAAGAATGTCTTGCCGTGTTATGGGAAATCAGCAAGTTTCGCCCATATTTATATCGTAGCCCTTTTCAAGCTATAAGCGACCATCATTCGCTATGCTGACTGGCCAATCTCAAGGACCCACGTGGACGGCTTGAACGATAGAGCCTGCGATTACAGGAGTATGATATCACGCTGGTGTACAAGTCAGGTCGCAAGCACAGTGATGCTGACTGCTTGTCACGTACCCCGTTTCAACCTACTGATTCTGCTTCCACCGAGGACGGTGAACATTTAGTTTTTTCGGAAGCTGTGACACCGTCAGAGATGGCACATCATTAGCGATCCGCCCCTGAGATACTTCTCTTGATCAAGTACCTACAAGAACAGTCTGTCGATGTTCCACCAGCCCTTTCTCCGCGGCGTATCAGCGTTCGTTCTACGAAACAACATCCTGTATAAAAGAAACTTTGACAACAATACAGCGACATTCTGCTTGTCGTCCCTGCACTTCTGTGACCATAAAATTTAGAGGCTTGCCACGACGACCCATCAGATGGACATTTAGGAGTAAGCAGAACGCTAGCACGCATCCGCACTGAATACTACTGGCCGAAGTTGCTTAGCTCTGCACGACACTATGTCAGAACCTGCCGGGACCGCCAAAGACGTCAAACCCCACCGCTAAAACCAGCAGGTCTTCTTCAACCGATAGAACAACCAGAGGCCCCAGTCACACAAGTGGGAATGGACTTACTGGGCCCATTTCCTACGTCGTATTTGGGAAAACGGTAGATAATAGTTGCGACCGGCTATTTAACTTGATATGCCCAGACAGTGACTCTTGCTAAAAGATCAGCCGTTGAAGAAGCCGAATGTTTCGTCTCCAACATCGTACTGCGGCACGGAGCTCCAAGAGCGTTGATTATGGATCGAGGAACTGCATTTACGGTCAACCTGTTGTAATGTATTATGAAATTGACGCACACCAGTTATACGAAAACAATGCCATATCATCCTCAAGCGAATGGTCTTACTGAAGGACTAAACAGGACGTTGGCTGATTTGTTGTCAATGTTCGTAGATATAGAACACCGTACTTAGGATAAAATATTACTCTATGCAACATTCGCTTATAACACTGCGATGCAAAAGACAACACAGATGACGCCCTTACAACTTGTTTTTGGCGGGAAGGTAACGACACCTTTAGATACAATGTGACCTATTGACGACACGCCCGAGAATGACTATGACTTTCACGACTACATACGAAGAGCAGAAGAAGCCAGACAGCTGGCACGATATCGCATTCTCTAACAGCACAAACCCGACACGCAGCTATACAATCTGTGAAGAAGGAACGTCCAGTACGCACCAGGAGACAGAGTAGGGGTGTGGATTCCTGCACGAATACGTGGTCTGTCAGAAAAACTGCTTCGCCGCTATTTCGGTCCGTACAGAGTGCTCCGCTGCGTCGGCTCGCTCAACTACGAAGTTATGTCAGAGGGACAAGATATTTCATCCAGACGGCGGCATCGCACGGAAACTGTGCATGTCGTCAGGATGAAACCGTATCACGACAGGCAATAAAATGCCGAGGACACAACGTTGGTTGACGTTACCGACATCCACGACCAGGGTTTGTCAATGACTGCCGTGCAACCAGTTCGACACAATTATCGGGACGATGCACTCTGGAAAGGGGGGCAATGAGACAATGTGACTTCAAGTTAAGCACGCTAGCCGATGCTTGTGCCCTCCGGATGGTTTGCGACGCACGAGCCGGCGGGGCCCAGCTGTGCGCTAACCGTGTTGGAAAAAAGAAGAACGTGGAAGAACAGGTAGAAGTGAAGTCTCTAGACAACTAGGGGATTTCGTTCTAGCTGTGTTATTATTCTCGGGCACAAGTTCGCGCTGCCTACGTTAGCTTATTAAAAGTGTTCATTGAACCATGCGTTACAATATTGTCGTGATTGTACATGACATTGCACTGTATATAGAACACCTGCGATAAAGAAATTGATTACTGAGAAATGAATACAATTATTACGAGATGTTTCAATCATTTCTTGTGAAGAGTGTTTGATCGTGACAATTTGTAATGCCTGTATTCATGAAGTCAATGCTGTTGTAATTACTAGAAAAGAAATAGCGCTGCTTGCCCTATTTTTGCTAATGTAATTAATTTACTTTATTAATATTTATTCATGGTAGTAACTGCAAAACTATTAACCGGCCGGTTTTTGTTGGGCTGGTAGGACGAACAGACACTATTACTATCATGTACCAGCATGCAATGGCTTCCTAAGCTTCCTCATCCTCTTTGCACCAACAACCGGTGAACCAATTTGGGCTGCCGTGTGATGAATAACAAGGATAGGCGGGTATGTTTAGTCACAACAAATCACATATCATCACGCAACACTTAGCCAAGAACCAAAGTTACTTTACCATCAGACTACAGGCTAAAATCGCATACGCGCGCCCTCACTGGAATTTTTTCGAGTGTCGCAAAGATTCATGGCCGTCACCAAGGCTTGGGTGCTTGTAGTACAACCCGCTATGTAGGGCCACACTGTTATTAAAGTTTTAAGAGTTTGCTTGTCAAGCTACTCATGCTGACGCCTTGTTCATTGTTGGCGGCGTGTACACTCATTGCTCCCACTAGAGTCACCGCTGTACTCTCTCGCAGTTACGCTCTATCCCATGAGTCACGTAAAGGTGCGCTACACTAGAGCGACACTATACTGACAAGACCCCTATGAAGACATGAGGTAGACGCGGACCATCGGCCGTCGAGTCGCCCTTTGACGAAGTCGCAGACCTCAAGGTCTCACCAAACCGAACTCGACGACGACGCCTCAAAAGACAGCATATCATCGTAGTGTCACATGATGATGCACCAAAAGCACCAGAAAATCACATCCGCAGATCTGTCGTCGGCGTCTCTTTGGATAATAGGCGGCTGAGCAAACTTTGCCTCATGTCTTTGCTGCAAACGACCATCGCCAATTTTGGAAGAGTAAACTATTTCCTCTCCGAGGCTCCCGCGCCGCCTGACTGGGCAGCTTGAGCACCCAACAGAAGTGTTTTCTTCGCTTCCATTTTGTGTCTATCCACTCTTGTCCTTCGTCACTCTAGTATATGGCAGGAACTGCTGCACGTAGAAGGAGATAAACAATAGTAGAGTAGGGAGCATGGCTGGAAATGAGGTGCAGGTGGGCAAGTTTAGACCTTTTCACTGTAAGCGCCTTTGATGTGGCTACAGAATTGGCAAGAGTACTTAGTACTCTAAATTGTTAACGACTTTTTTTAAACAAACGAAGACCTGTGAGCCCGACAAGGCGCAAGCGGATACTTCCAGAGACCGTCAGCAGAAGGTTCTGGTCTTTGCGGTGTACATGGGACGACGAGAAGACAAAAGACACTCCCGAAGACAGCCGGCAGACTCAAATGATTGTCGTGTCTCCCTAGTGTAAACGCGCCTTAAGCGGTACCGCGTGATCTAGGTGGTGACAGCTAGAGCACATGCGAGAGCACGCGATAGAGCATGCGCTAGAGCATGCGCTAAGTGACCGCAAGAAGGCCGCATTTGTATAGAGTGTTTTGTTGGGCGCACTTTCTTTTTCTTTACCAGCGGCTCACTCAGTGAACACTCTTCGTTACCAATCCGCAATATAGAAACCCGAGAAGCCAACGCAGCAGCGTGGTGAGCTCGCAAGGCAGCAGGAGCTCAGGCTCGCCGTCAAGCAAATGCAGAGCTGAGGGCCAGCGAGGCAGAACCATAACGCACTCGTTTACAAGCGGAACTGTGGTGAGAGCCGGCAAAGCAAAAGCAACAGAGTAGTGGCGAAAGAGAACCGTGAAGTCGAGTTTGCTCATACGGTGTAGTAGCCGGTGTAGTAGTCAAGGCCATGTACTCTGCCCCAAGCTTGTCAAAAGGAGACGCCGCGAAGTACATCGAGAAGGTAATGCAGCAATATAGCACCGAGTCCGAACACTATTTCTTAATATTCGTCGGAGATCTAAACTTTCACATCATGCAAAGCAATTGGATAGTGAAACACACGATGTTACGTTAGGCTCTTTGTTGCATTCGTAGAACTGCAAAGGTCCCACCACTATGAGTGAGACTTGTATTGATGTTGCCTTCTCAAATTTTCAATTGCATTCCATCATCAATGATCCCTTGGCAAAATACTTATCATAAAGCAATCAGCTCTAAAAGAAAACGAGTTGCCAAGCTAATCGAGGAACGCCACTCTTGTACTTTGTAAAATAACGTCTCTTGTGTATATAATTCATATAGGTCATACAAATGTATGTAGAGTTCTTGATAATGCATATAGCATATCAAAATGTGATTTATCAGACGTTGTGTACGTGTGATGCATATAAAAAAAGTCGTCATGCCTTTATATGACGGCGGAGGGATTTGTACGGAGTATTCGCGGCTTACTCGATTATCTCTGAGTAAGCTCACTCTCCAAGTAAACAATAATTACTTTGTGGATATGATGGTTATTTTTTGGGGCAAAGTTTCTTATATGCACACCCGTTCATTCCTCGTAGCCGTTGTAGTTTGTAAACATTATAACACTTTCACCTCCAAGGTGGTGCCGGAGAGAGATTTCTTTTTACGTTGTTCAAAAATAGAAAGTAGTGCTCAATGTACAAGCCAATGGCTGCTAATGGGGAATAAGAGACAGGAGCATTCGACTTTTAGTTCTAGCGCACGGTGCGATCCCCATTAGCAGTCATTGGCATGTACATTGAGCACTATCTGACAAGAAAGGGTTGCTACGTTCTACTCGCTGGGGGTAACCTCCTTAGTTTTAGAAAGGTTTTGCGAGCGTATAGCCGCAGTGCCATGAAAACAATCAACTAGTATATACCATGAATGAAATCGAGGTGGTTAAAGGCGGCAAGTAGATACGAAGTGCAAGCCGTAAGAAAGTAAAAGCCGAATTCTCCTGTCTCCTGTTTCCCAATATTGCTATTGGCATGTACATTGAGCACTATCTCTCACGAAAAGGTTGCTACATTATACTCGCTGGGCGTAACGTTCTTGGTTTTAGAAAGGTTTAGCGAGAGTTGGGCCGCAGTGCCATGAGTACAGTGAACTAGTATATACCATGAACTCGAGGTGGTTGAAGGTGGGAAGTAGACCCGAAGCGCAAGCTGTAAGAAAATGTGCGTGTGCCATCTTTCGTTTAGTCCTTGGAATGTCCGCTGGGTGGCGGTGCTTTTATATGGGGAATATGTGATGAAAACATGCGAGATCGTGGTACTTTAAGTGTTGAATTGATAGAAGAACGGACACAGAGACAGATGCTTGGATGCACGCATGAATGGACGCAGGGGCGGATGCATGGACGAACGCAGGGACGGACACACAAACACACGCAGGCCGGACGGGCTGATTGACGCATGAATGGTTACACAGATGGACACATGGACGCACGGAAGCAAGAACGAACGAACGGACGAATTATTCGCCCCACTCTCCATCACTCACTTCGTGCATATGCTGCAATTTTTTACACTCACCATTGCATCGGTATAACTGTTACGAATTGGCAGATCGTTACCACTTTTAATAGACCCTTGGCTCTTGCTAGCTAAAGGTGGACCTAGAAAAAGCATCTTTAGACTTCAATGGAAAATATACTCAGGCCTACATGACCTATTTGAGTGTGATATTACAGTATTAAGGGTGTAGGAAGATACATCCCTTCTCAATGTCCTCCTTTCTTGGTGTTGCGAACACGGATATATGAAAGGGCAATCAATTTGGTATATGAAAGCTTGCTGTGAACGAAAGCATTGCACCAGAAATACTATGCATGAAAACTTCGAGAAGCATTGATTTGAATATGCGTTGGAGTCACCAAGTGCAAAGAAGTGAAAGGTGGCGAAACAGCAGGCGGCTGGGGCGCCACCAGCAAAAATAATATCACAAGGCATACAAGGGTGCAGGACTACGGCCACCCTTGCTCACGACGTTAAATCGAATTGCGTGCAATTCACGTTGCGGCAATGGACATTAGAGAGTTTTAGTACTGCGGAATGGTGCTACGTACGCATCACGCAAGCGCCTTGCGTTACGTGGCGTCGTTTGCCACTAATTGGCTTTTAGTACGCCGTAGTACCCGCGTACGTAACGAGCGTGAAGCGTGTTGTGCCTTCTGGTAAATCAAAATAGAAGCACGTGTTGTTGACAGCCAATGTGAGCTAATCCAAGTGTTATAGCCAGATTTTGGCCATATTTTAAGCCACAGAGCCGGTCGGTGCTTGCCTTCAATGCCGCCATTTTGCAAAACGAAGTCTCGCGCTGTCGCGAACTTGTTCGAGAGCGGCGCGATCACCTCAGGCGTACGCACGCACACATCTCATGCGTGCGTGCTTAGCGGCTGCGTACGTAATGCGATACGTGCGCGTTGCGGTCTGCGCATGCGCACTACGCAGAACGTGGCGTCATTACGTACGCAACGCCGACACGTACGCAGCGCACGCAGTACTAAAACTCTCTATTTCTGTGTTTAGCGAAGTGTTAAAGTATTTAGAATTCTTGGTACACTACTATGGGAGAAAGTTTTTAGGGGCGAAGCTCCTTAAGCTGTGGGGTGTGTGTCCGCGATATATGTAGTAGTTGTAATAGTAGTAGTAGTAGTAGCAGTATCAATGTAGTAGGTAGCCATTCCCACGGCCGGACTAGAGGAGCGGCACTCGCGCACTCTTTTGAATCGAGGAGGAAACCCACGCACGTTATGTATATTTAAAAAATAGTTGTTGATGAAATAACCCCTAGATACGAGTTTGTGACTTAATCTCTAAGTTTGCCATAAATTTGATGCTTTATAAAAAAACTAGTGACAGAAGGATGCACTTTGAGCACTGTCTGACTAGATAGGGTGTCCACGCTCAACTCACTGGGCGTCACCTCATTGGTTTTCGTGAAAAGAGTCGAGACGGTGGTACTTGGAGTGTTTACCAGATGAATGGACAGACGGATGGACGGACGGACAGAGAGAGAGATGCACACACGCATGCGCGCACGGACAGGCGGACGCATCCCTATCGAAAAAAAAACGAATGGTGGGCATGGTGGAAACCACCACCCACCATTATAGTGGATTAGTGTAGCGGGTGAATGGTGGGAAACGCCCACCATGGCGCATGGTGGGTATGGTGGGTGCTGCAGTGCCGGAAACACTTGAGTGCGAAATGACGTCATAATCACTGTGACGAGCTGCCACAAAAAATAAAAAAGAATTCTATAAAAACAGTATAAAAAACACCCGTCCCGTAAAAAAAAACAAGGCAACACAGAGGATCGAACGTGAACCTGCTGATTCCCATTCGAAGACGCTAACCACTGCGCCACACCAACATGACGTTGTATGGGTGTTAAATACTTAGTTGCCATATCAACTTACGGTTCAACTTAAAATATGTTTGTCGTGTACACAACATAGACAAGATCTACACCTGCTACTAAAAATTGCACATTTATTAAACACAAGCAACTGCGGCCTGTAACGATTGCCACTATGTTAACGGCACTAGTGCTATTTTTTTTACAATTCACAACTTCAAGAAAAAAACCAAGTGGACTGGGGAGCAGCAACAGTTTACCGGCGGGGTCTGCCAAGTTTAATATCCGTTTCGCGCTCGTTCTAAAGGGTGACATCTGCTCATGCTTTATGACGCCTCTAGGCTCACTCCATAGATACGCCCGCCTAATTTATTTGATTGAGTATTGGAATGCTTTTCGCGCACTGTAGAGGGCGGTGCGCCAGCGCAATGCTGTAGCTTTTTCGCTAAAACAACTTCATAATGGCTTGGCCAAAACGAATGCAGTGTGCCGGAAACATTACGCTTCATGTTGGTTCACCAAGCATATTCTACGTCTGAGTTCTCGTACAAAAGCTAGAGAAGTGCCGGCGAGTGCGACCGGCGGCTGTCGCTGAGAAGACACTTAATTACGTTCTCTGGGAGTGCTTTAATCGCGTCACATCGATGTTTGTTGCTTCTTGAGCGGACACCATACACAATGAAAAATGCTTCATTCAGGTTAATTGATGCCATGGCTGCGCTGTATTGTCATACTTAATCGTCGAAATCGTGTATTCTGAAACCCGGAAGCACGGATAACACAATTGTGCGGGCTCGGTCGGTAGGCCTAACTTTGATGGAAATCATGGTGGTAGAACATGTAGTGTACTGATCCCAGATTGGTACACTATATAAATTGCCCGCCATTATAAGCCCACCCATCATCTGCTTACTGCTTCCCAGCATTATCGCGATGGTGGGCAGAGCTTCTCAGCTTGGTACACCATGTGGCCCACCATAACAAGCAGCACCCATCATCTGCTTAGTGCTTCCCAGCATTATCGCAATGGTGGGAAGAGTTTCTCAACTTGGTACACCATGTAGCCCACCATAATAAGCACCACCCACTATTTGCTTAGGGCTACCCAGCATTATCGCAATGGTGGGCAGAGTGTCCCATTATTGCCCACTATCTAGCCTCTGCTTTCCACCATCATTTCCACTTTACCCATCATCTGTACACCATACCACCCAGTATGTCCCGGCATAACCACCATATTTTCGACTACGTCCCACCATAGCCATCATAATTTCCACCGTGCCCACTATTATTTCCACCATGCCCACTATTATTTCCACTATGCCCACCATGTTTTCCAGTATCCACCATGGCAATTTTTCCGATAGGGATGTATGGATGGACGCAAGTATGAACGTACGGACGAACGCACGGATGGACGCACAAACGACCGAACGCTCGGACAGATGCACGCACCAATCGACGCACGGACGGTTGCACAGACGGACGGAAGCAACAACGAACGGATGGACGGAAGTGCGGACAAACTGCCGGATGCTTCGCCCCACTCATCATAATCCACTCCGTGGTATGCTGTGAATTCTTTCACGGTGTATATTTGTTTAGAAAACGTGGGTAACAATATAGAGCTCTAGGAACGTTACTATAGCAGAGCATAAAGCCATCCCGTGGGCCTCACACTTGATGAAGCCACGAATGTTTACAGTGGTGGTTAACTACTTAAACTACTTAGTACTTTACTATGAGAGAGCTGAAAGCCGTCCCGTAATTTAGACCACGGCGTATTCACCCGGTGTGATCATCACATCGTTAGCCAATTAAGCCGTTTTGGTAGGCGCAAAATGTCAACCTCAGTCGTTTCAGCAACAGTACTGACGCAAGGTTTTCCTTAAAGTTTTTTGAATTGGCAAGTTTTCTACCGCTTGGTATTCCAATAAAACGATAATTTAGGTACACCTTCCACACCAAGCAGCGAATGTTTATTTCAAACTCACCTTTTTCTCAATTATTTCACCATTGTTTATAAAGTTTCGCTTGCGTAAAACTAAACCACGCAGTTCGATATTGATGATTCGCCCTTCATGCAAAAATGCCAGTGCGTTTTGGTACATAAGCATGATTTGGAATAGGCTCCACCTGACCGGTAATGATGCCGCCTTATCTGTCAGTGGTCATAATGGTCGGCTTCCGACGCAGGTCACGGGTTCGTTACCAGCCGTGGCGATCACATTTTGACGGAGATGCACTTCTAAAGACCAGTGCGCGATGATTTCTGTGCACGTTGAAGAACACAGGGTGGTTAAAATTTCTGGCGCTCTCCCCTACCATGGCCGTCAAAGTCGTATCACGGTATATGTAGTAAAACCCCATGCACGCTTCGTATTGTTACGTAATGGGTCCCCTGGATAAATGACACAAAAGTCGTAGATTTGCTGCAAGGGCAAAAGAATGAACGTGGGAGCAAGAAACTGTATTGTTATGCGAAGTGAGGCTTCCTCTTACCCATAGTTCTCACTGAAGTACGCGCTACAGACAGAGGGATGTACAGACGGACGCATGGACGGGCGGACGCATGAACGGATGGACGCACGGATGTTATGTAGGGACGAATGCACGGCTGGATGCATGGTTGCCCGAACGTACGGACAGATACACGCACCAACCGATGCAAGGACGGTCGCACAGACAGACGGAAGCAATAATTAACCAATAGACGGAAGCGCGGACAAACTGACGGATGCTTTGCCGCACTCATCGTTATCCACTCCGTGGTATGCTGTGATTTTCTTCCACGGTGTACATTTGTTTAGAAAACGTGGGTAACAACTTTGAGTTCTAGAAACTTTAATGTAGCAGAGCATAAAGCCATCCCGTGGGCTTCACACTTGATGAAGCCACGTGTGTTTAAAGTAGTGGGTAACGATTTAAACTACTTAGTACTCTACTATGGGAGAGCTGTAAGCCGTCCCTTGGGGCACTATCCTTTAACAGAGCATGAGTAGGCCACGTCACCTGGTGTGATCCTCACATCGCTCGCCAGTAAAGCCGTTTTAGTTGGCGCAAAATGTCAACCTTAGTCGTTTCAGCAACAATACTGACACAAGGTTTTCCTGCAACATTTTTGAGTTTGCAAGTATCTGCCTATTGTTATTCCAATAAAACGAAGACTTAGGTACACTTTCCACACCAAGCAGCAAATTTTTATTTCAAACTCACCTTCTTCATATATATTCAACCATTTTCCATGAATTTTCGCTTGCATAAACTGAACCGTGCACTTTGCTATCAATCATTCGCCCTTCATCTAAAAATGCCAACACGTTTTATGCATAAGCGTGATTTAAAATAGGCTCAACCTGGCTGGTCATAAGGCTGCCTTATCTTTCAGTGGTCATAATGCTCGGCTGCCGACCCAGGTCACGGGTTGGATACCGGCCGCGGCGATCGAAATTCGATGGAGATGGACTCCACTATGATTTCTGTGCACGTTGAAGAACACAGGGTGGTCAAGATTTCTTGCGCTCTCCCCTACCATGGCCCTCGAAATCGTATCACAGTTTATGTAAGTAAAAACCTGTGTACGTTTCGTAGTGTTACGTTAATGGTGTTATGCCTGCGAGTCCACAGCGAACGGCCATGCCTCTGAAAAAGGCAATCTGCGTCAAGACCAGCACGCGAGCTTGCCTGACGCGAACAACTCAACGGCGTCATCACGTGGCACCGCCTGTGTGTCGCGCAACGGACAGCGAGCTCCTCAACCCACGAGCGCGTCTAAGCAATCGGCGCCTTCCTGTCTGGCGAGTCTGACGCAATGCTTGGCGACGTCGCTCGTCCTTGGGTGCAGCCACGTGCAGCGCAGAGGCTCAGCATTCGATCAGAATGATGCGGCCCAGCGGCGACCCCATTGGAGGATTCTGACCTCACGACCAGCGACGCTTCTGGTTCCACATTTGGTAACTCAAAGAATCCACCCGGTGCATATAAAAAAGCCCTGCGTCGCGTCGCGAGAGTAGACCTATGTGTAAGTGGAAAAAGCTCGGCTGTCCGAGATTCTAAGTTGTTGGCGCCAGTGCCGAATTTGTAACGCCTTGGTACATATGCCGTACATAAACCTTGTTTGACTCACCGTCGTCTCGTCCGCTCGTCTATCAGATCTGCACAGAAGCAGTCGCGAGCTGAGAAACCTAAGCTACCAAAGGGCTGCTGACCTTCCCGGCGGGGTCCGAAGCAGTGGCGCCTTGGGGACCGTGTTTGCGTTGCCGTCTTTCGTAACAGTGGTTGGCAGCTGCGGGATCGGCTGGCGTCAGCGACATCGATGCGGTAAGTGCCTGACTTTTTCCTTTCAGTTCACCAGACTGCTCCAGCCCCGGTTATATTAGTTTAGAGAAGGGCTGTGTGAAGCATTACAGTGAGCTTTGATTGTATGAAGCCAAGTCGAAGCGCTTTAAAAACCAAAGTTAATGCAGAGAGTGTAAACACGGGAGTGTTACCAATTGTTTGCGCGTCTTGCTAGTTGACTTATAGTGGGTACGGCAAGTAAATTCTTAACAGGGGGAAATACCAAGAGGCTAGTGGGAACAATAGAGAACCTTAAAGTGAAAGAACTCATCGAAAATTGTGAGGAACTCGGCATCACTTTGCGGCCGTGCAAAACGAAAGCAAGCGATACTTGAGATCATAAGGGATGAAGGAGTGTCGGCTGAGGAAGTCGATGAGGCCTGGGAGGATATCAAAGCACGCCGCGAGGAGGCTGAAAGGCGAGAAGTAGAAGCTCGCGAACGTGAAGAAGCTGAAAAGCGAGAAGTTTGCGAACGTGAAGAAGCTGAAAGGCGAGAACGCCGAGAGGAGGCCAAGAGGCAGGAGTCCCTTGAGTTGAAACGAATAGAATTGGCAATCCTACAGTGTTCGCAGGCGCCAAGCGTAGCTTCTACGACAGTTCAGGGTAGCGGTCAGAGAATTCGCGACCAACTTCCACCGCTCGTAGTAGGCGAGGACATGGCGAAGTAGCTCGTCAAGTATGAACACGTCTGTGAGCGAAATGCTTTAGAGCGGTCTCTTTGCGCGCAGAACCTGTTAGCTCTTCTTCCCGGCGAAGTGCCGACGCGATAACTTGCTTTTCGAGGGAAGCATTTGAGAGCTATGAGGAGGTTAATGAAGTGCTCTTGAGACGTTATAACTTGTCACCCGAGGCTTTCAGATAAAGGTTCCGTTATGCGAAAAGGGGAATGAGTCACACGTTGACTTCGTGTTTCGTCTTAAAGCCGATTTAATTGAATGGCTCAAGGGCGAAGGTTTTTATGACGACCGCGATAAAGTGGTAGAATGCATTGCATCGGATCAATTCTACCACTGTATTGAGGAGGATGTCAAGTTTTGGCTGCAGGATAAACTTGGTGAAGTACAGCTAAACGAGGCAGCAGAGTTAGCTGAGGAGTATTGCACTCGCCAAAAGTTCCATAGCAGGGCAGTGCGCGTTGAAAAGGATGAAAGGAAAAAGGGCTTTTCAAGAAATATTGTTGCGAATGTATTTACTACTTTAGAGTAGAAAAGTACTCCAGCAGTCAAGATGGCAGCCGTTGTGTATTTTCGAACAGCCCACCAACGTCGTCGTCTTCTTCTTCGCACCGCCCGCATAGCTGCATAGCCGCGAACCCGCAACATCGACCTCCGGCGGCGAAAAGCGCCGACCCGGCGCTTGTTAGCAGGTGTTGGACGAGATGTACGGCTTGAGGCGAGCGACGTGGACGATGTCGGAAGATGTGGAAGGTATCGAAGGGTTTAGAGGTGCTATTTCATAGGTAACATCAGTTACCTGCCGTAGCACACGATAAGGTCCGGAATACTTGGGTAGAAGCTTTTCAGCCAGACCAACATGCCGCGACGGAGTCCACAGAAGAACGAGGTCACCTGGACTAAAGTGGACGTCCCGATGGTGGCTGTCATAGCTACGTTTCTGACGGAGCTGCGAGTCCGAAAGGCGCTGATGGGCAATCTGACGGGCTTTCTCTGCGGTGCTAATAGCGCGGCGAGCATATGCTGTGGACAGGTTGGCAGGGTTGGGTACAAGCGTGTCGAACGGCAATGTCGGGTCTCTTCCATACAAAAGGTAAAAGGGAGAATATCCAGCAGTGTCGTGGCGTGAGCTATTGTAAGCGAAAGTGACAAAGGGTAGCGCAATGTCCCAGTCACGATGATCCGTCGACACGTACATGGCGAGCATGTCAGTGAGCGTGCGATTCAGACGTTCTGTGAGGCCGTTCGTTTGAGGATGGTAGGCCGTCGTAAGCTTGTGCTTGGTTGCACAAGAACGAAGTAGATCGTCGATTACCTTAGATAAAAAGTAGCGACCGCGATCGGTGACCAGTTGACGAGGAGCGCCATGATGTAAGATGACGTCTTGAATCAAAAAGTCGGGCGACATCTGTAGCGCAGCTGCTTGGAAGAGGTCTCGTAATTGCGAAACGGGTCGAGTAATCTATGGCGACGGCGACCCACCTGTTACCGTCGGTAGAAAGAGGGAAAGGGCCCAGCAGGTCGAGGCCGACACGATAGAAAGGCTCGGCAGGTACGTCGATCGGTTGAAGGAGCCCGGCGGGGTGTACCGCTGGCCTTTTGCGGCGTTGGCACGACTCACAAGACCTAACATAACGTTGTACAGACGGTAGAGGCCGGGCCAGAAAAAGCGTCGGCGGACACGGTCGTACGTTCTGGCAACACCAAGGTGGCCAGCCGTTGGTACATCATGTAGTTGCTGAAGTACGGTCGAGTGCAAATGAGTGGGTATTACGAGTAGTAGTTCGTTTCCCACATGGTGCATGTTGCGGCGGTTATAAAATGCCGTCTATGACAACGAACATGCGAAGCGAACTGTCTGTACAGCCTGTGTTCAGGCGGTCGATTAGCTCTCGTAGGGACGCGTCACGCCGTTGCTCACATCCCATGTTGCCGAAAGCAGAGAGCGAGGAAATACAGATGGACGCGTCGTCGGTTACTAGATCTGGAGCGTCAACGGGGTACCGAGAGAGGCAGTCGGCGTCTTGGTGTAAACGGCCAGACTTGTAAACCACTGTGTATGTGAATTCCTGGAGGCGCAGAGCCCAACGAGCAAGGCGCCCCGTTGGGTCTTTGAGGGCTGAAAGCCAGCATAGAGCGTGATGGTCAGTGGTAACTGTGAAAGGCCGGCCATATAAATAGGGGCGGAATTTACCAACTGCCCATACAAGGGCCAGGCACTCGCGTTCCGTAATAGAGTAATTGCGTTCGGCAGGAGAAAGGAGCCGGCTGGCATACGCAAGAACTCGATCGTGAACGGATTGACGCTGGGCTAAAAACCGCGCCAATACCGTAGCCACTAGCATCAGTGCGGACCTCGGTTGGAGCAGACGGGTCGAAGTGGGCGAGAATCGGTGGCGTGGTCAGAAGTGTTATGAGCTGGGAAAAGGCCGTGCCTTGATCAGGACCCCACTCAAATGGTACATCTTTCTTCAAAAGATCAGTGAGGGGGCGTGCGACCTCTGCGAAGTTTCTGACAAATCGTCGGAAATATGAGCATAGGCCCACAAACTTCGAACGTCCTGACACAAGTCGGTACAGGAAAATCCAGGACAGCTCGGACTTTGTCGGGATCGGGGCGGATGCCGGAGGAGTCAACGAGATTGCCCTAGAATAGTAACTTGGCGATGCCCAAAATGGCATTTCGAAGAATTAAGTTGGAGCCCAGCCTCTCGAAATACTGAAAGAATTGAGGAAAGGCGCTCGAGGTGAGACTTAAAGGTTGGGGCAAACACAATCACGTCGTCCAGATACACAGGCAGATAGACCATTTAAAGCTGCGCAAAAGCGTGTCCATCATCCGCTCGAACGTCGCCGGCGCATTGCACAAGCCAAACGGCATTACCTTGAATTGGTAGAGACCGTCAGGGCGTTACAAAGGCGGTCTTCTCCCGGTCGAGGTCGTCCACGGCGATCTGCCAGTAACCGGAGCGTAAGTCTATCGAAGAAAAATAGGTTGCGCCATGAAGGCAGTCCAGGGCATCATCAATACGAGGAAGCGGGTAGACATCCTTTTTGGTGACCTTGTTTAAATGCCGATAGTCCACGCAGAAGAAAACGCCAGGGTATTGTCCTTCTTTTAACTAAGGACTACAGGGGACGCCCACAGACTCGATGAGGGCTCTATGATGCCTTTTGTGAGGCATCTTATTCACCTCCTGTTGGATGAACTTGGCGCTCTGATGGTGACACTCGATAGGGACGCCTGTGAATTGGAGCTGCATCACCGGTATCAATGCGATGTTTGACTTGCGATGTTTGACCTATGGGCCTACCGTCAAAGTCAAATATGTCCGAATAGCTCGTGAGAAGATCAGTGAGGTCTTGACCTGAGACGGCAACAGGTCTGAGGCAATCATCTTAGTTACATTGTTGAGCCGTGTAGATTTGGCTGCGTCGGTGCTATGCGGGTTCGGGGAGGCGACTGTGGCCAGTTCACGTGACACTGATGAGATCTGGCACTCGTGTGACGGCGAAAGAGTGGCGAGAACAATGCCTTGTGGTAGGATTTGAGGGCTGAGTCCGAAGTTCAGAAGAGGAAGGCACGTCTTGTTCGCTGTGACAGTTAGTATGGTGTACGGGGAGGAAACGTTGCGGGCCAGTAAAACACCGGGAGAGGAAAGACCACGTAATCCCCATCCGGAACACTGGGAATGGTTCAACTGTGACACAAGTTAGGGCTTGGGGTGGGAGGCGAACAAACTCAGCGCACGAAAGCTTGTTCGGTACCATCTTCGACTCTTCGGTGGCCGCAGGCAAGTCAAGTTGCACGACGCCGGCTGAGCAGTCAATTACAGCGGAGTGGTCGGAAAAAAATCGAGTCCAAGGATGACGTCATGTGGACAGTGAGCGAGAACATGGAATAGAACGGACGTCTGGCGGTCGGCGAATCTCACACGCGCGGTGCACATTCCGAGCACAGCCGGGGTCGCTCCACTAGCGACACGTACAAATAGGGACTCTGGCGGCGTAAGGACCTTGTTTAATCGTGCACGGAGGTCAGAGCTCAGAATTGAAATATGTGCGCCGGTGTCAATAAGGGCAGTAACAGGAAGGCCATCCACTTCTACATCAAGCAGGTTCTTGTCCGTAGTCAAGGTCAGCAGAGGGTTTTCAGGTCGGGAGTCCAATGCAGCGTCACCTCCGGGAGCTGCATTGCTCAGTTTTCCGAAGAAGGGCGTCCACTAGGGTGGGGCGACGAATAGCGGCGGTGCTGAGGTGACCTGGAGCGACGGTCATGCGGGGACGGCGAACGGCTGGACCGGCGGACTGGTGTCGCAGGAGTGCCATTGTACGGTCCATCGTCACGAGCGCCATACTGCAGGGGCGGTGGTTGTCGTCACGTCGATAGCCAGGAAACGACCGAGGTGGATACGTGCGGAAACGACAGTAGCGGGAGATGTGTCCTACACCATGACAATGAAAACATATAGGCTTGTCGTCCTGTGTCCTCCACTGAGCAGGATCACGATAGCGGCGGAATCTTTCTGGTGCAGGAGAAGGCGCTATGGTACTGACCCGAGGTTCCGTCAACGAACATACAGGCTGCAGCCCAACGTTTGCCAGCTCCTCTCTCACGACCTGTTGGATCAACGAGATCGTTGGTCGATCATCAGATGGGCGGGTCAGAAAGACGGAGGACGGCCTCGATTCTCTACGAACGATGCGAACTACACTCTCGTTGTTATGTGGTTGACTGCATGGCGGCTGAAGGTCCTCGCAAGATGACGTAGCGGCCGTGTTCGGAAGTCGCAAGAAATTCTTGGCGACCCGGCGACTCTTCAGCTCTTCGAATCGGCGGCACTCTTTGATGATGTCATCAATGGTGGAACAGTCTTTGGAAACCAGTATGTTGAAAGCATCATCTGCAATGCCTTAAGTAAATGGCTTACTTTGTCTTCCTCGGACATGTTGGGTCGGCACGATGGCAAAGGGCGAGAACGTCAAGGATGTAGGGAC